>CAUYPO010149324.1:0-20974 GCA_963574435.1 Cheirogaleus major
ACAGATATCTCTCCAAGATAGTTATTTCATTTCCTTTGGATATATATATACCAGATATGGGATTTCTGGATCATTTTTAATTTTTTTGAGGACCCTCCACATTTTCCATCATGCCTGTACCAATTTACACTCCTACCAATAGTGCGCAAGACTTCCCTTCACATACTCCTCAATACTAACCTTTTATCTTTTTGATAATAGCTATTCTAACAGGTGTGAGATAATTTCTCATTGCGGTTTTGATTTGAATTTCTCTGATTATTAGTAATGTTCAACACCTTTTCATATACCTGTTGGGCAGTTGTATGTCTTCTTTGGAGAAATGTCTATTTGGGTCCTTTGACCATTTTTTAAGTAGGGTTATTTGGCATTTGCTAAGTTAAGTTCATAATAGATTTTAGATATTAGTCTCTTATCAGATATATGGTTTACAAATATTTTCTCCTAATCAGTAGGCTGTTTTTTGACTGTGTTGATTATTTCCTTTGCTGTGCAGAAGTTTTATATTTGATACAATCACTCTTGTCTATTTTTGTTTTTGTTGCTGTGCTTTCAGGGTCATAGCCAAAAAATCTTTGCCCAGACCAGTATCAAGAAGATATTTCCTATGTTTTCTTCTAGTAGTTTTACAGTTTCACGTCTTATGTTTAAGTCTTTAATCCATTTTGAGTTGGTTTTTGCATATGGTGTGAGATAAGAGTCTAGTTTCATTCTTCTGGATGTGAATAACCAGTTTTTCAAGCATCATTTATTGAAGAGACTGTCCTTTCTCCATTGTACTTTCTTGGCATTCTTGTCAAAAATCAGTTGGCCATAAATGTGTAGATCTATTTCTTGCGTCCCAGGGATAAATCACTCTAGATCATGGTGTATGGTCTTTTAAAGTGCTGTTGAATTCAGTTTGCTAACATTTTGTTGAGGATTTTCACATCTATGTTCATTAGAGATTTGGGCCTATAATTTTATTTTCTTATATAGTGTCTTTGTCTGTCTTTGGTATCAGGATAATGTTGGCATCATAGGATGAGTTTGGAAATGTTCTATCCTTTTCAAATTTTTGGAAGAGTTTGACAAGGATCAGCATTAATTCTTCTTTAAATGTTTAATAGAATTCACCAATGAAGTCATCTGGTCTTGGGCCTTTCTTTTTTGGGAGATTTTTGATTACTGATTCAATCTCATTACTTATTATTGGTCTGTTCAGACTTTCTATTTTTCATGGTTCAGTCTTGGTGGGTTGTACATTATTAGGAATTTATCCATTTCTTCTAGATTATCCAACTTGTTAGTATATAATTATTCATACTAGTCTCTTACTATATATTTCTGTGGTATCAGTTCTAATGTCTCCTAATGTCTCATTCATTTATAATTTTATTTATTTGTATGTTCTCTCTTTTTTGTCTTAGTCTAAGTTTTGTCAATTTTGTTTATCTTTTCAAAAAACAACTGTTAGTTTTGTTGGTCCTTTATATTGTTTTCTGATCTTTATTTTATTTATTTCTGCTCTTATCTTTATTATTTCCTCCTTATGCTAACTTTGGGCTTAGCTTGTTCTTCCTTTTCTAGTTCCTTGATATGTAAAATTAGGTTGGCTTTTTGGGGGGCAGGGTGTTTCTTTTTTCTTAATATGGGAATTTATTATTATAAATTTCCCTCTTAGAATTGCTTTGGCTTCCCCTCATAAGTTTTGGTATGTTGTGTTTCCATTTTCTTAAGATATTTTTCTATTTCTCTTTTGATTTCTTTGATCCATTGGTTGTTCAGGAGTGTGTTGCTTAATTTACATATATTTGTAAGTTTTCCAATTCTCCTTCTGATCTTGATTTCTAGTTTCACAGCATTTTGGTCAGAAAAGATACTTGATATGATTTCAATCTTCTTAAATTTGTTAAGACTTCTTCTGTGGCCTAACATAGATCTATCCTGGAAAATGTTCTGTGTGTGCTTGAGAAGAATGTGCATTATGCTGTTGTTGGATGGAATGTTCTGTATACATCTGGCAGGTCCATTTAGTATACCGATGCTCTCTGACTTACAAAAGACTTACAATTTTCTGACTTTATGGTTGGTTTATTGAGAATTAATCCCCTCATAAGTCAAAGAGCATCTGCAGAGTATTGTTTTGTCAGCTGTTTCTTTATTGATTTTTATCTGGATTATCTATCCATTGTTGAGAGTGGAATATTGAAAACTCCTACCATAATTATATTGCTCTCTATTTCTCTCTTTAGTTCTGTTAATATTTTTTTTATATATTTACCTGGTAGCTACTCTAACCTTCAATGCATGTGTATTTACAATTTTTGTATCCTCTTGATGAATTGACCCCTTTATCACAATAATAACCTTTCTTGTCTCTTGTGATAGTTTTTGACTTAAATTCTATTTTGTCTTCTCAGTTTTGGTGTTCTCTCTAAGATATTAGCATGGTATATCTTTTTCTATCTCTTCACTTTCAGCATATCCATGTCCTTAAAGCTAAAGTGAATCTCTTATAGATGACAGGTAGTTGGATCTTGGTTTTTTAAATCCATTCAGCCACTTTCTGTCTCTTGATTGGAGACTTTAATCCATTTATATTTAAAGTAGTTATTGATAGGTAAGAATTTACTATTGCTATTTTATTCAATGTTTTTTGACTGTTTGATGGTTCCTTTGTTTCTTTCTTCCTCTCTGTCTTCCTTTATGATTTGATGATTTTTATAGTAATATGCTTTTATTCCTTCTTCTTTATCTTTTGTGTATTTACAAAGGGTTTTTATTTTTATTAGCACAAGATTTACATAAAACATCTCATGGTTATAGCAGTTGATTTTAAGCTGATAACGACTTAATTTCAATTGCATATAAAAACCTTTACACATTTACTTCTCTACTACTAAACTTTATGTTATTAATGACACAATTTATATATTTTCATATTCTGTATTCATTAAAAATATTGTAGTGATAGTTATACTTTTACTATTTAGATAGTTTTTAATACTTTTTTGTTGTAACTTTTATGCTAGAGTTAAAAGTGATTTACCTGTCATCATTACATTATTAGAGTATTCTGAATTTGACTGTATACTTATTTTTACCAGTGAATTTTATACCTTCATATGTTTTCATGTTACTGATTAGCATCCTTTCATTTGAACTTGAAGAATTCCCTTTACCCTCTTGTAAGGCAGGTCTAGTGGGGATGAACCTACTTAGATTTTTTCTGTTTGAGAAAATTCTTTATCTCTCCTTCATTTCTGATTGACAGCTTTGCCAGATATAGTATTCTTGGCTGACATAGTGGTTTTTATTTTTCCCCCCTTCAGTACTTTGAATATATCATACCACTCTCCTGGCCCGAAAGGTTTCTGATGAGAAACCTTTTATGGAGCTTCCTTTTTATGTCATGAGCAGCTTTTTCTCTTGTTGCTTTCAAAATTCTCTCTTTGTCTTTGACTTTTGAAAAACTTACTATCATGTGTCTCCAAATAATTTTCTTTGGATTGGTTCTGTTTTGGGACTTTTGAGATTCATGAACCTAGATATCCATATCCCTCCCAAGATGTGAGCTGCAGTCAGCATTTATTTCTTCAAATGACATTTCTGCCCCTTTCTTTCTTCTCTTTCTTGGAATCCCATAATACATATAGTAATTTGCTTGATGGTATCCCATAAATCCTGGAGGCTTTCTTCACTCTTTTTCATTCTTTATCCTTTATTCTCCTCCAACTGCATAATTTCAAATGACTGTCTTTGAGTTCTCAGATCTTTCTTCTGTTTGATCAAGTCTGCTGTTGAAGCTCTTAAATGTAGTTTTCATTTAATTCATTGTACTATTCAGCTCCAAGATTTCTGTGTGGCTGTTTTTCTGATTTTTATCTCTTTTGTCAACTTCTTGTTTTGTTCATGTATTATTTTCCTGATTTCATTGAGTTATCTATTAATATCTGTGTTCTATTATAATTCACTAAGCTCCTTAAAACAATTATTTTGAATCATTTGTCAGGTTATTCATAGTCTCCATTGGGTGGGGGGGTTAATTGATGAAAAATTATTATCTTCCTTTGATGGTGTCATGTTTCCTTGATTTGTTTCATGTTTCTTGAAGTCTTGTGTTTTTGTCTTCACATTTGGAGATGCAGTCACCTCCTTTGGCCTTTTTTGACTGGCCTTGGGAAAGAAAAACCTTCATCAGTCAGACTAGGTAGGTATTCCTGGGGTTTTTCAGAACTTTTCTATAGTTGCACCCTCTCCACTCCTTTTGTTGCATTTGAGAGTGGGAAGTCTTAGGACTGTATGCCTTTTCACAGTTCCACAAAGCCAGGCTGGGTGTTAAGAGCCTACCATTTATTTTCCCTAAGGTAGTTCCCCAAAGTGGTCAAGGTTAAGTACCTTCTCCCAATCCAGCAGAGTCAAGCCAGCTATCTACATGGTCTGCAGGAGATTGTGCACATTGGCTATGGTCTGGGGAAAAGGTGCATGGAATATTGAGGATATACATGGACTAGTTCGTGGGGGATATGCAGGTGATACATCCTACTAGGTTAATAGGTAGGCCTCTGGGTGGAGTCATGAGGCAATTGAGAAACCAGTGGAGTCATGAGAAACCACAGTTCTTTGTGGTATTCCATGTTCCAGTTGCTATAAGGCCCCACCTCTATTCCATGCTCCTACCTGCCCTCAGACTTTTCAGCCATGCCCATTCAATCAGTGTTCTGGGTAGGAAGAGAAAGAAGTGGACCTCTTGTTGGGAGTCCTACATGGCTGGAGAATCCAGGCACTCACTATACTCTTACTCCCCCACCATGGGTGAAATCACAGGCTGAGGGGGTGTCTCTTGGCACTGAGCTCTGCTACCTTGGGAAGTGGTGATGTGGATAAAGTGAAACTGTTCACTATATACTCATCAATGTGTCTATTTTCATATTTTTTCTTCCAACAAGGTTCAGAGACCTCTCCACTTGACTCTCAGGCTCTTGTCCATGGACGGTTGTCAAAATCAGTGTTTCTGGGAGGGTACAGGGGCTGAAAATTACTCTTCTGCCAACTTGCTGACATCCTCAATGCTTGAGCTGCTGAATCACATCTCATTCTCACAAAGAAAGACCTTAGGGGGCAAAGATTAACATCCCCATCCTATAGATGAATATGCTGAGGCTCAAAGCAATTGAACAATTTGCCCAAAGTCACATAACAAAGTAAGAGATGGATGAAATGGAACCCAAGTTGAAATTACAGCCTTTAGCTTAAGCTCTTAAATATTACACTACAAAGTTGACCTAGTACACTTTATAATGTTGAAAAAAGGGCCAGCAATAAAACAAATGGCCTGCTTTTAGAAATGAAAATAATATAAATAATAATATAATATAAAAATAATAAATCTTTATCTTGTAGTTTTGTCATCTTCACATATGGATGCTATCCTCATTTGTGGTTTTTACTAAGGAATACCAAGCGATTTCTAATCAAATCTACCTAAGTATTGTATTTTACCTCTGTTAACTAGAACCTACCACTCAAAAAAAAAAAAGAAAGAAAGAAAGAAAGAAAACCAGAAAGCATCTAAAGTCAGTGACCTACAGGGTATTCTAGGGAAGGAAATTAAAATGCCATTTCAGAGCAAAAAATTTGAATTTATAATCTCAGATATTTCAATCTGTTCTTTTAGAGCTTGGCAGTATTACAAATTTATTGGCATCCTTTTTAAGAAAAATACTGCTGTGGGAAATGTGATTGGATTTATTTTTACATAGCCATGCCCCTACCGACCCTATTTAGAAGAGGCCAATCTTCAGAGATATTTCTTTTTTTTAACTTAAAAAAGATCAGAATAATTTTCCTCCTTTTTCCAAAAAAAAAGTTTTCCAATGCATTTTAATAAGGCTCAAACTGTCTCCCTGTGTGCCTTCCCTCAAGTTATCCATTTTTAATTGTCTTTGGATCTTGGCATCTTGATGCCATGGATAGGAATTGTGGCTCTGTTTTGCCAGTCTTCCCCACCCCCTTCCTCGTATGTTCACTGAAATAGGCTTAGAAGCCATCTGCAACTCTGTGTGGAGGCAGGCTAAATGTCAGTCCTCCCATGGGCTCCAAACAGAAGAGAGCTCCACAAGACCTGCCCGTCTCGCACCCAAACTGCTGGGGCCCTTGCCTTGCTGGTTTTTTTCCTATTAATATTTCAGCACTTGGGTTGCATGAGTTTAAGAAGCACTTTTGTCTCAGTAGGGAGTAGAAGACAAGCTCTAGTGCAGAGGATCTTTTTCTCACAGACAGTTAGAGAACTGATATTTAGATCTGACTAAAGAGAACAGCCTTCACTGCTTATTTTTTGGTAGGTTACAGGGAGTAGGTGTTCATGTTAAACTTTAAGAAAGGCAAAAAAGAAAGAGGAGAAAAGTATAGATTAGTTGAATATTGACTAGAAGGGAAGAATAGAAAAGGAACAAAGGAAATGATAAAGAAAAGGGCTAGAGAAGGTTGGGAAGGAAGGAAGCATTGGGAAGAAGAACGAAGAAAGAAGAAAAAATGTAGGTCCTATGTTCAGCATTGAGGTTGTAATAGTAGATAAATCTACAATAGGAAGGAAAGATTGGGAAAAGGAGATACGGAGAGAGGAAGAAATGAAAATACCTGCAATGCCTACTATATACCAGGCGTGTGTTTGGAGCTTTGATATCTTCTCTCTTTCTATCTTCACCACAACTGTATAAAGTGCATGTAAAGAAAGTTGCCTAAATCTCAATGCTAATAGCGGAATCCAGTCCTCACTGGCTATTACTTCATGAAGCAAACATTCGTTGAGCATCTTATGAAGGGGGGCCATACACTGCGTCAGTTTTCCAACTGAGTGATACCCAGTCTCTCCACTTGTCAGAACCTCACAATGAAACAGAAGAGATTTATTTGACAATAAGAGGAAGTCTAGCCACAGGTTGACTTGACAGAGCTCAGAATCTGGAAAAGTCCATACAATAAAAACCAGTCTCTGAGTTTCAAGATCAAATTAGAAGTTGGAGTTCATTATAGTTTGCCAGAAAGGCTCTAAACTCTTTAGACTGTTGATGGAAGGTCCTTGTATGTAGAATTCATATGTTCTTCAGTTTTACCTCAAATTGGAAGAGTTTTCCTGAGGCGAATGCATTCCATGTATTGTAGGGTCAGTCTTGAAAAGATCTAGGGCCAGAATACTGCAGGTGAAGGAATCACAAGGACAAGTCTCTAAGGCTTGTCATGCGTCAGCAGAGAGAAAAGGCCAGAATGGCTGAACCCAAGGGTGGAGGGAAGAATCAGAAGGTAATCAAGGGTTGTAAACTGTGGTAAAGATTTCAGATTTTATTCTACATGTAAAAAAGAAGCCATAGAGCATTTTTAAGCAAGGGAATGATGTGATCTGATTATGTATTGCAAGGATGATTTAGGGAGGTGAAGAGAAGGGTAGATGAACAACAAAGGAGATGAGAGACTAGCTAGTAGACTCATTCAGTAACTTGAGTAAGAAAAGATGATGGCCAGGACTAGGTGGTAGCAATGGACATGAAAAGAGGAGGTCCAGATTCAAAATATTAATATATTGTAGTGACAAGATCAATGGGACTATCTGACCAATTAGATGTGGCGGGGAGGGCAAAATAGAGAGATAGGGATGATTTCTGTTTCTAGTTTGGCCAACACACTAGAAAGTGATGTATTTACAAAGGCCTGGAAAAGTAGGTAAGAAAAGAATTTTTCATTGTTATTGCTAAGGATGCTGGCATGTAGAAACAGTAGTTCTCTGTTGGACCTTTTAGTTTTGAGACGTATATTAAATATACAAGTGAAGAACTCTAGTAGACAATTGGACATATAAGTCAAGATTTAATGAAGAAATCAGGGAAAGAGGCACAATTGGCCAGTCTACAGTATATACATAAAGGAAGGATATCATAAAACAAAGAAGAGACCACAATCTAAGGCATGATGTATTCCAATGTCTATAATAATGGTAATAATAGACAGAATGGAGAAGATGGAGCCAGCTCAAAAGTAAGAAGGAATGGCCAATGAGGTAAGAAGAAAATTAGGAGAGTGTGGTGTCAGGGAAGGCAAGAAAAGAGTGTTCCTATAAGAAGGGAGTGGTCAGATGAGCTTTATACTGCTTAGAAGTCTTTATAAGAATAAGAGGTATCCATTGAATTTGGCCAGACAGAGATTACTGGGGATCTTCAGAAGAGCAGTTTCAATGGTGTGTTTAGTATGGAAGCCTGATTTGAATAGTTTGGGGAAGGAAATACAGGAGAATAATTAGAGGCAGGAAGTCTAAAAAAACTGCATGCAATGGAGCAGAAAAATGAGGCAGTTCTTTTTGATGGACCTGGAATCATGTGTTTATTTCCCCTCATAATGCAAAAAGCTATAGGTTAGATTTTCCTAAGATAAAAAGACACGTGCAAAGTAATTAATGAAGAAGGAGTTTTCAGGGATACTAGTAAGGGAGTAGGGGGAATAGAATAGGGCGAGAAGCCCAGCCAGGGTGAGATCCCTGGCAAAGTCCTGCTGGCAGTAGCTCCAGCTTGATGCCTCAAAAGAACTGCACAGTGTAAGTTACCTGCAGAGCTCCCCTGGCAGGGGGAGCTGGGCTCTCACAGTCCTGCCCCCTACCCATTTAGGAAGTAAATCCTAGGCCCTCCCAGACTTCTGAGAGGACATTAGAAGTGAAAGCACACTCAAAAGGAATCATAGGGGATCTGAGAAGAGCACAGTTTAAGAGATTGATCTCCTTTCCTGAAAGAAATTTCAGTGGAGACATGGCATATTCCCTTTTGGGTACCTGTTTCTATGATGCAACATTGATTTTCATTCAAAAGATATTTATTGAGCACCTACTATCTGCTTGACATGAATCTGTGCTGCTGTATAGTGTGATTTACAGCAAGGGATGGGATTTGGGGCCTTTCTGCACTAAGCTGTGTGGTTTTCTTAGTGGGCAAGTTTACATATAAACTTATATACAATCCAAAGATGAAAATTTACAAGTACTGAAGGGCTTTAATCATCCTTTCAATATCCATTCAATGATACCTTTTCAACCTAAAGCCCTGAGTACCTACCTGAAGTTCAGTAAAAAAAAAAAAAAAAAAGTGGTTTCTTCCTGCCTCTAAACAAAAATAAAGATTTTTCAATTCAAACTCTGATGACAATTTAGTTGTTGACATGAGTGAGATAATGGATTTCTCCTTTCCCACTGTTCTATTGATGGAAGAAGAATATAGTTAATAACTACCACTTGCAGGAAGTAGACAAAAGGATTATGCAGTCAGATTTTATATACCCCCAGATCTACATTATGTGAATGACAACAACAAAAAATTCTTTAACCCTCAATGTTGTCCATTCTGTTTGGTTCTGAGACTGCAGAGATAAGACATATCACCTGCCTTTAAAAAGCTACATAAAATGCAAAGATAATACAGAAGTATGTAGTCCTAGAAACATCAGTCTCAAACTACATGAATCCATCCCCATTTTTCTTCTATCCTGAGGGAATTGCTCATTAGTGTTTTATGACATAAAAATTTCTTATTTTTTGGTACCACCTTCCTTCACCATAGCCAGGACTGTTGATTTATTTAAAATCTCATTTCCTTGAACAAGCTGTTCCAGCTGACCATAGAAGAGCAGTAAGAAGCCCCCAGACAGTCTCAGCCTACCTTGAAACCTATCTCCATAAACGTACCTGTTTTTTCTGGGGCAGCTCAGATCAAGCAGGTTTCCTGAGTATGTGGCTATCTTCTCCCTTGGTCAGTTTCTAGGTAGCCTCAAAATAGCATTATATGACTGGGTGTTTCGTTGCACGGAGATGTGTGGACATCAGTAAGTGAAAAGATGTGTCGATTTCATAGTTAGTGGAAAAATATGACCCAGCATTGGTCAAAGCTGGGACACAAGGTCTCCATCTCACAAGCATCGTGGAGCTCCTTCAGTTAGTTCATCATGTGCCACCAGAGGGCCCCACTTTGGGACGGAGGCAAGCCTCACAGGCTGCTCAGTGTGTTGGCAGCTGTCTTAGCTTCCTAGGGCTGCCATAAAGTACCACAGGCTGGGTGGCTTACTTACACAACAGAATTTGTTATCTCACAGCTCTGGAGACTAGAAGTCCACATTCAAGATGCTGGCAGGGTTGGTTCCTTTTGAGTTGTGAGAAGCCTGAAAATCTGTTTCATACTTTTCTCCTAGTTTCTGCAGCCTCAGGCATTCCTGGGCTTTGAGACAGCATTCTCCCTTGTCTTCACATTGTCTTCCCTCTACATATGTGTGTCTCTGTGTCTGAATTTCCCCTTTCTCATAAGGACATCAATGATATTGGATAAGAGCCTACCCCAATGAGCTCATCTTTATTTGATTATCTGCAAAGACCGCATTTCCAAATAAGGTCACAGTCACAAGTTTCAGGAGTTAGGACTTCAACATCTTTGGGGGGAAAGAATTCAGCCCCTAACAGTAACTGAGAGCTCACAGCTAAAACCCCTCCTGAAATTGCCTTCGGCTGAAGAGAGTCACCTCGCCCAAGTCATGCCCCTTCCTCGAGTCAACCTGCATCCTATAATTGATCAATGAGGGAATTATGAAGGCCTGTACCCCCTGCCCTGATTCAGGACCATTCTGCAGGGATATTCCAGCTCCAAAATTCCATAAGTTGGCAGAGACCTCTGCCTGGTCCTCTTCCTTCATTTGCCCTATAGACACGACTAGAGAGCATACCCCAATAAATTTCTGCAGACAAATATCCAAATCATAGGCTGCTACCCAAGTCACACCACTTGGAGCAGTGCTTCTCTGAGCTTGCACTGCACCAGATGCTGGAGAATCAAAGACAGCAAGACACAGCCTGACCTCCAAGACATTCATCAGTATCAGAGACATTCTCAGGCTAGAAAGAAAGGCTGCCCTCACACACAGCCTGCCTTTGGGGCCTCCATGTCCTATTGTGTGACTTGTCCCCCTTACTTGCTCCTCTCCCACATTGCAACCAATAATTATATTCTTCTTCTTTCCCTCATGAAGTCTGCTTCCAAAATGAAAAAATAAAGAAGTAAATTATTGTCTATTAAGTACAACTATGAACTATGAGCTAGACATCTTGTATATCTGATCTCATTTAATTCTCCCAACAACCCCATTGCCTTCATATTACAAATGGAGAAACAGAGATTCTAAGAGGATCCATAAAGGCCCAGCTCATGTTGCTTGTAACAGACCCAAAAAAAATGAAACCCAGGGGCTTCTGATTCTAAAGCCTGTGCTCTTTCTGTCACACCAGTGGTTCCCGGGCTTATATTACACAGGCCAGTAAATTAAAAACAAACAAAAAATTGGCAAACAAAAGTAGAGCTAGCAACTTCAGATCTTGCCAGGAACATTAAAAAGTAAAAGCTTCAATCTACTATCACCACCATTTCATATTAAAAGGGACATTTCAACCCATAAAATTTTGCAAATATCAAATCTCCAAACAGAGGATTAGCACTCACAATTGAATGACTTTAGCTTCATGGAAAATATACCACATTGCCCTTTATTTTACTCATTTTGTCACAGATTTGTGAAAATTTTTGCAAGAACTAGTACAGATCTTGAAAGAAAAAAAAAAATCTTGGAAATCATCCTTAAATGATCTGGGTTTTATTCACACTAAAATATAAATGACCTCTCCAGATTATTTAGTAAAATATTTTGAGGATAGCAGGGGGTGTGTCTAAGTTAGCTTTGATATGATCAAACGTAATAAGGACACTACATGTGAATGCTACATTTCAAGCAACGAAGTGAAAGCAAAGGGAAATTATATTTTATAAATTGGCTATTTTTTCCCCACACCTCAGATCTCTCTCGGAACTCAAGAGCTGGCAAGGGTCCAGTTTCCAATCAGAACGTTTTGTTCTGGCCCTACCCATTCACATTTGAATTCCCCTTGAAAGTTACATTCAACTATTTTTATTTTGCCATCAGTTACCTCTAGCAGAAAACAATAGTTAAAATTCACATGTTAATAACTCAAAGCTTATAAAATGCCAGCTCAGGGCTTGAAATGTATGCATTCTATAATCTTGCTGCACATGCTTTCAAATTATTTGAGGGAAGTATAATGAGCTGATATATTCCAGTAGCGGTAACAAATATGTCTAGTGCAGAAACACTGACTTACTTCTATAAGCATCCTTCATCCAGAGGGCTCCCAAAGCACCTCCTAGACGATGTAGAGATCAGCTGCCCACCAGTGAAAGGCAGATGCCTCCGAGGCAAAAAACCTTGTGTCTGAGGTTTCAGTAGCACAGAGAGCGCGCTGCAGCATGACATGGGGCGAGGCTTTAATTCCCCAAGTATTACAGATTTAGAACTGACGTGAGGCATTTCGTTTGAAGAACAGAAGTATTTTAAGAAGGCTGAGTGCAATTTTGAAGTGGCAATCATTTCTTACAGGCAGCTTGTCATCGTCAAAAGAATGAAGCCTCCAGGTTTCATCAGAGCTAAAGTTTGAATCCCAGCTCTACTACTTATCCAGCTGGGTGAGCACAAGCATGGCCCGTTTCCTCTTTGCAAAAGCAGGGAGGGTAATGGTCTTTCTCCACCAGCTTGTTGTGAGAATTCAATGTAAGACTGCACCCAGTCTTACAGTTGTCTTACAGTTACCCAGTTGTTCTCATTATTTTATCTGTAAAATGGGAATATCATGAACCTCAAAGTGTTGTGAGAATATTGAAAATAACAGTAAAGAACATGTAGTGAGCAGTTTTTATGTGCCAGGGAGTGTGCTCAGTGCATTATACACATTATCTCATTGTGTCCTCACAATAAACTTATTATTTTACAGATCTAGCAACTGACAGAGAAAGTACCTTGTCCAAGGGAGCTGCACAGTTAACAAGCAGCAGTATTCAAATGTTTAAGTGTGTGGTTGAGACCAAACAAATGGTATTTAGTTGATCTCTTTAGAGAATGACTTGGAATGCCCACGCCATCTCTTGCAAATTATTCTGAATGTACTTAAAGTGAAAGCTCACACTGTACCCCTTTAATCTGTCCTCTCCCAGAATAGCTCCTTCGATTCTATTCAATGAATCAAACCATTATGGAGCTTCTGCAGAGTGAGAAGACTGTTCTAGGCACCGCGGGCAGACAAATGTTTTCAAGATGCAGGTCCAGCCCTGTCTTATAACCAGGCCACAATCATAACTAATTATCAAGCAGGTTAGCCTGTGATAAGCACTATAAAAGAAGGAATAGCAAAATTGTATGCACTCAGTGGAAAAAGTCATTGATAGTGCTCAGGTGGAGAGGGCAGTTTGCAGAGAGGAGGGGCATCTGAGTGAGCCTCAGAGACAGTCCATTCTAGGCTATCCTTGGTGGCATATCAGTTACTTAGAGCTAAGCATCCCTATCCCAAAGTGCAAATACTTATTTCTGGAAGAGGAAGGCAATACATCTCTTATGCAATAATCTTTTAAGATCACTGTAAGCTGTGTAATATCAGCACACTAGACCTTCAGAGCAGAGAAGCAACAGGGCAAGAAGGAAGCAAGAAAGGGCACATGGGTGACAAGTCCCAAGAATATCCTTCAACTACTTCCCAAGTGTGCAGACTGTCAACCACCAGCAGGAGCACCTTGCCTTCCCAAGAGGAATAGGCTGAAATATCAGAGGGAGGAATATAGTTTAGACATGTGACAGGATGTTTCCACACAGCATGTAAATTTGCAGTTCTAGAGCCCATTTCCAGTAGTTGACTGGAGCCTTTTGATTTCTGCACAGGGTGTCAGGCACTAGAGTAATAGATTGCTTGGGGGCTTCTTAGCCCTTCTTGGCTTCTTTCTGCATAAAGACTGCTCCCTAAGCAATTCAAATCCAGAGGGTGAGCAACATATCCAGAAGAAAGAAGATAGCTTTTTATTCAAAAATCTGTCTGAAGCTGTAATGATGTTGTAGAAATCATGAGTTTAAAAAGCAAGTGAACATGGAAGTCTATTATCTATAGCTAGACTTTACAAATTCTTAGCTGTCTGACCTCAGCAAGTTAACTTTCCAGGCTCCAGTTTCTTTATCTGTAAAATGGGAATTATATTATCTATTTAATAGGGTTGATGTAAAATAACACTCAACACTAGAATATAAATTGCCTGATGGCAAGGATTTTTTTTTTAATTGCTACATCCCCAGTGCCTAGAACATTGCCTAGCATTTGTTGAATGAATAAGCATAGAGTAAGTGAATAAATTGATGAACAAATCAACAATAATATTCATCCAAAGCCCGCTATGTGCTAGATATTGTTCTAGTAAATGAATTCCTATAAATAATAAATTTGATATCTATAAAGCTCTAGGTCAATTCCTGGTACATAGTACATGGTAAATGTTTCTCTTTATGACATTTCAAATGAGAGCAGTGGATAACAAGGGAGAGAGTCAATTCTAGCATTACTAAGCACTCATCAGTGGCCCTACACACTCTCGTGAACATTCTGAGTTGATCTGAAGGAGCCTCTATCACCCTGATCCCTGCCATTCTTTATTCACCAGCTGCTGTGCTTTAACCAACAGCTTGAAATCCCTACCTCTTTCTGATTCAAGTCCTACCAAGCTTGCAAATGAAAGTGAGCCTTACTTAAAGCAAATGCTAAACATGTTGCCCATAAAAGGATTCCCCTGAAATGGCACTGATTTTCTGCCAACACATATTTTGAATAGATGTATATTTAAGCTCCTCAGGTATGTCTTTAAGTCTCCAGTGTCCATAAAAGCATTAAGAGTATTTTGCACACAGTGGGTGTCCAGGGAGTAGAGTGTTTATCAGGTGAGAGAGAGAATGCAGAAGAGGAGGAGCAAAATATGGAAAATGAAAGGAGGCGGAGAGAAGACAAGGAGGGAGAAGGCATCTTACCCTTGTTCTGTACTTGTCTGGTCCATTTAAGCACTCCTTAAGGTGATGGTTCTTGAACACCAGTGCACAAAAGAATCATTTAGGGACTTGTTAAAAATGCAGATTCCTGCCCTACTCCCAAAGATTCTAATTCTGTAGGGCCCTGGGAAGATGCATGTTAACAAGTGTCCCTATGATGTCTTGTGCAGGTAGCCTTTGCACGCCCTTTTGAGAAACACTGCCCTAGGGAAGGCATGGTAAAGACTGCTGCCAGGAAGGTAAACAGTCCAGGAACAGACCATCTACATGCTGAATCCAGATTCAGGAATAAAGAAAAAAGTGGTTATTTTCTTTGAACTCTTCCCCTCTATAGAGAACAGGGTTATAATGTCACTCCTACGATGCTACAATCTTGCTAAACATTCCAACTGGCTCTCACTGCCAGTAAGATAAAGTTTGCAATGTCAGCAAGGCCTTCCATAAACTGGTTCCTGCTTATTCTGCCAACTTGATCTCTTTTCTATGTCTTGTCCCAAGCATGCTATAAACATTGTTTCTACAAATTTTCACAAGTTGGAGTGATCTAACACTTATCATTTCTTCAAAGCCAGGCACTGATGATATACCTTCAAGTTCAGGACAGCTCCTGCGAGCCTGCTTTCTAGGATCTCCAAAGCTTGGTGTTCCCAGGTCTCCAAGCCAGACTCCCACGACTTCTAAAAGTCTTCCAATAAATTATCTTTTGCTCAAGTTATCAAGAGCATTTTTGTTGATTTGAATTAAAGAAACTTCATCGTACACATTTTTCCCTGTAACTAACCTTTGCTCTCCCTTTCACTGGGTACTTTATGTATATCGCCTTGTCCCATTTGTTTTTCATACATCTCTAAATTTTTTCCCCAACAGAATCGCAAGATCTTTTGGAGCAGAGACTGTATCTCATAGTTGTTTATGAGCCTCTCCAAAGGCTTAAGAAAATGTGTTGAATAAAACATATGTGATTCAGTTGGATAATTGACTACCCTGAGAGATTCAAAGTCACCTTTCTGGCCACAGCAAAAGAGTTCCTAATATCCTGACATCAAACCAGTTCTGGAATTTTCCAAATCATTAGTAATCCTTTGCCAAACCAATCTAAACTGTGATGGACAGGAAACATTCCTGTCTGTCACATTTCCCTGCTGCTGTTGTTTAATAAAGATTGCAGCCCTGTGAACATCTGCTTGAAAACAAAAACAAAATTCCTCCAGAGTAACTTGATTTCTGATCTTCATCAGGAAAAGTCTTGGGGCTTGAGCACTCATCAGAGCATTTGTAAGTCCCACACTGTAATTACAGAATGCAAACCTGCCCCTGCCTCTATGTTTAGGAAGTAAAAGTAGGGCTTTAGAGTCATGGGCACTCCCTGCAGCTTCATAGGCTCCCTGCCCTTGCCCCCTTCTTTCTAATTATCCAAAGTATATATTCTTCTGTGCCAAGCCTGCCTTTCATGAATGAAAGAACATTACTAAATCAAGTGAATTTACTCTGAATCTTGCCTCTCTTATTTCTACATGGAAAACACACACATGAAAAGCATGCCATGTAACTAAAATATTTTTAGTTTGCTCTTTGCAATAATTTCATATATTACTTTAAAAGTAATTTCATATATACTTTAAAAGTATCTATTCCTCAACATAAATTGAGATATGAAAAGGAAATGGTAAAAAGATTTTGAATATGAGCAATTGCTTTTATATTTTGTCCATTTAGCTAAAAGCTGAAGACCTTTCTTTGCAGAGACTCAGGTATACACCAAGTAGGTACACAGAGATCATCAGTGTGCTCAGTTTTCATTTTCAGTATTTCTCCATTTTCAGTATTTCTTCAGTGTGAGAATAATCTCCTTTTCTCCTACTTCTAGTCACATCACCCGTTAGTCCCTGGGAATCTGAAAGAATAGAGGTATATATGCAAATACTGATAACCTTCAAGATTGATGAGAAAAATTATGCTCAAGCCTGAAGCAATCTCAGGAATATTTTCTACTTTTAGGTAACATTTCTTCTATGATAATCTAAGAGAATTCAGCCTGGGGTTACATTAAGAATAAACAAATTATCTTCTAAAGATCTTAATGTTAAAACTCAGACAGTGAGTGACACAATTTAGACTTCACATGAAGTCTGTCTCCATCAAGAATTCCTTAGACAACCAAGTACTACATTTAGAGCTCTTATTCTCTCCAACACAATTGAAAGTGTCACATGCACAAGAAAGCCAAAGTTTTTTTTAATCATAAGAAAACAATGTGACAATGTCTTGCCTTCAACTTCTTCAGCTGAATCCCTCACTGCTTATTACTATTATTATTTATAATAAGCATTTCTCTGCCACGAAAATATTCACAGGACTTAAACAGTTGTTTGATCTATAAGTTGCTCTTCAACCCCTGCATGAGGTCAATCAGTTATGCCCCAATTTTTATTAACACTAAAACAAAGACCTCAAGTAAGTAAAGTGCTCCTTCTAAAATTCTTTTGCTTAACAGAAATCAGAATTCAAAATTTTTTATCATATACCAACATTCTGAAACACCATGAGATGAACACACACACACACACAAAATCCACCAATTATTGAGATGACAATTTTTTTGCAAATAGCCTCAAAGGTAGTTCCATGAGTCTACAAATTCATTTTCTTTGCAATTTTATCAAAGGAAGCAAACATTAGCCTCATAGCTAGCATTAACTTAAACTTCTCCAAGCAATTGCCAGAAACTTCCTTGGAAATGCTGGCTCTTGTTGTAACAAGTATTAATATGGTCTCTAAATTCATGTGTGACAGGAAGCTTGTTTTACTAGGGTAAAAGGAGCATTCTAGTTATGAAACTCACTTTCCTGCCAATATAGTACCACAATACAGCCACCACATCATTGTTTCTCTGGCAAGTCAATAATGCATGAGCTATAATTTCAGACCAGGACATTTATCAATTGTTTATTCCTCATGAAGCCTCTAATGCTAAGAGCAGAACTACTGGGTTATTTTTCCCCTTTATAAATGTCAGCTCGTGGTTTCTTTAAACACAGAACTTGAAAGAGAGAGAGAAGAAAAGAAGGGGAGCAAGCTTTGTTTTGTGTATCTCTTGCATATCCAATGATGGTCAGCACCTTCCCCCAGCAAGAGGTAATGTATATAAACATCTCACAGAGCACAGGGCTTGCAGACAGTGCACAGTAACTGAGCGATAATTAAAACAAAGATGAAAAAGTCAACGAACCCCTCCTCTGATTGGCATTCGGCTGATGTAAGTGAGACAGGCATTTCTCCTTCTTGCTCTATAAGTGGTTATTTCTAGAAGAATCACAGAAAGGCCACTGTACCAGATTGAGTTGTTTACAGACAATCTGTTGTCTCTAATTTATCTGTATGTTTCAAACAACGTAAGTAATGTATCAAGCATATTTAAAAAAAAAAGGAAAGGAATCTCATTATGTGGCACTGTGAAAAGAGGGGAGTTGCCCCAGCTCCATGGCCCCATGTTCCTAGTCCTAATCCCAGTGTAGAAGATCAAGGCCACCCCATGACCATACACTGTTCCCTGCCCAGCTCCTGGAACCCTCCAATGGTCAGCAATGGCCTTGCCTGCAGGCTTGCCTTGTGCTGACCCCATAAGACTCTTCCCATCAGGCAGGTGGGCCCTGAGGGTGGATACAGCTTACAGCAAATGTGGCTTTGATGCTCCTTCTGGGCTGTGATTCAGCTGTGCTGTCTGGCTTTCCTGTCCTGAGGAGAAATAGAGATGTAGCCTTGGGTCTCAAGGGGTCATTCTAGTAAATGCAATGACTACGGTGGGTATCAGTCCCAGGCTGTGGCAAGGGCTCAGACCTTCATAAAGGGCTCAGTCACCACCTCCTGATTTAGCCTGTCCCTTTACCCCGAGGCCATTACCTCAGGCATGGGGGTTTCCTCCTTTCTGTTGTCTCCCCTGAAAGCTAAGGTAAAAGGCGAGGGTCTCACTTAACCAGAAACACATCATCAGCTAAGATATGCTTCTGACTAGATCGTGCCACTAATGTGAAGAAATCTGCTTTCTGTTTTTTTCTTTTCATTTTAAGCCAAGACACGCTCACTATCTGAACCCTAAATATGGCCTTTAAGACTTCTTTTTTTCTTTGTTTCCAAGGAAGGTCATAGTAATACTTTATAGGAAAATTCCCAATATACAGACTGATACCTACACTGCTTTTTCTCATCCTCCAAGTTTAAAGACCTACAAATTGAGCCTTAAAAATATCTAAGAAAATCTTTATATACTGTACATGAAGCATTTGTTCATTCAATAAATACCAAACACTTTTGTAAGTGCCAGTGGTGCACAAGACAAAAACAGCCACTGCCCTCAAGAAACTAATCATCTATCTTCAGGATCCTAAAAGGACTAAAAGATTTTGCCAACCCAAATGGCTTCTATACAGAAAAAGCATCTCATCTACTGTTATTCCCACAGTAGGAGCTCAGCAGTGGTTAATTAATGATGAAGAACAATCAGTCCCTCATGAAACTGATTCAGTATTCCAGAAATGTCACTGTTTAAATGTGGCCTACATTTTTCCTTCTTTTCTTATCAAAGTGACACTTCATCTCAGCACATTGGCTGCAGTGTGTTCGCAGGTGCCTAACGGAATGTGTAAAAATGCACCTCTCGGCACGCTGTGGATGCAGATGTTGACATTTATTTTGCCAGTATTTTCAGGGTAGCATTATAGTTCCATAGAGAAGGAGAAATAGGGAAGTCTGGGCTGTACTATAGACTAATATAAGCCCATCAGTCACGAGCAACTGATGATCTACCTCCTTAATCCCAGGTCTTGAAGTTATTTAATACTTAAGTAAAAAAAAGTAGAGGCCTCCATTGGGGTCAGTGTGGGGTCCCAGCAGTCTCAGGTCCGGGATGTTTCAGACTCAGAGGTCTACTATAGCTTCAGATGTTGCTCAGTAAGTTTTAGCCTTCCATGTTGAAAATTTCCCTAGGCCTTCAAATAGAGCTTCCTTCTAATAGGACTTCCATGAGTTGAATTGATTGAGGTCCAACTGTCCAGTTAAAACTGTTGGTCAAATACCCTATCTTCTAATAACACTTATCTTCTCAGTACCCCATTCCTTCTTATGCTTCAGGACCTTTATACCTGGTTATATAAAGATGGTACCCCCCCCTACTACCATCAACACACACACACACACACACACACACACACACACACACACACTTCACCAGGGAAAATTCTTAATTATCCTTAAATGCTCAGACCAAATACCCATTCCCCTATGTCAATGTCCTAGGGGCAGGACTCCCATAGCATGATGTTCATAATTCTATTCTGAAATTTAACACACTACGTTGTCATATATCTATTAACATACAGTGTCCCCAACCAATCAATGAAATCCCCAAGGAGAGGGATGAAAACCTATTTACCTTTTATCCTCAAAGCCTCACAGGGTGCTTAGACCACATTAAGTACTTACTAAATACTTTAATTTAATTAAATAGGTATTAAGTGAATAAATGGATGGATGCATGAAACAAACCCAACCCCATTCAAGATTACTTTGTAACTCCATCACAAGGGTCACCTGTCAAGACAACCATCCTCAAGTGGAACCAGGTTTCCTGGATCTGAAATTAATCCTCAGAAGGACACTCTGAGAACTTCTGGCCCTTACTGAGATTTAGGGATATTAGCAGAAGCCATAAGTTTTTTTTAAATACAGCTAAAATATATATAAATATTAATAGATATTCCAAGAAGCTCTGGTGCTTTAGGGAAAATATGTGGATTTCAAAGAAAAGAAATATTCCATCTCTGGCACAATCTCAAGTACCAAGAGCTGACACTTCTTAATGGAGTGTTAAGGAAGTTTCAGCATAGACCAAAATGCTGCTGATTTGCAAGGTCCAGGTCAATAGTGTTAAAATAGGATTGTGTGGATGTTAAATCCTATTTATTTCGTAGAGCTAAAATGCCTAAGATTATTGATTCCTTGTGGAGACACTTGGTACAGAGTAGTCCAGGAAATTAAAAGAGGATTCATTTGGTTG
>CAUYPO010149328.1:0-25530 GCA_963574435.1 Cheirogaleus major
CTTGGTTCAAATAAAATAATGTACACAAAAATGCTTAATAAACTGAAAAAATATTTATTTTTAGTGTAAATTCAAATATTTGATATGTTGGAAAGATGCTTCTTGAAATGAGGAAGTGATTCAAAAATGGGAGATTAAAACTAGTGTATTGACCTAAAATATTTTTAACTTATGACAAAATACACACAACATAAAATTTACCATCTTAACCATTTTTTAAGTGCATAGTTCAGTAGTGTTAAGTATATTCACATTATTGTGCTACCAATCTTCAGAACTTTTTCATCTTGCAAAACTGAAACTCTATGCCCATTAAACAGCTATTGTGAATAGCGTTGCTATGAACTTTCATCTACAAGTGTTTGTTTGAGAACCTGTTTTCAATTCTTTAATATCTCTACCTAAAAGAGGACTTGCTGGATCATATGGTATTTCTATATTTAACTTTTTGAGGAGCCACCAAATTGCTTCCCATAGAGCTACCATTTTACAGCCCAACAGCAATGTATGAGGGTTCCAATTTCTCCATATCTTCTCCAACACTGGTTATTTTCCATTTTTAAAAATCATAGCCATCCTACTTGGTGTGAGGTTGTGTAACATTGTGGTTTTATTTGCATTTCTCTAATGACTAATGGTGTTGAATATCTTTTCATGTGCTTATTTTCCATTTGCATAGTCATTTGGAGAAATGTCTATTCAAGTCCTTTGCCTATTTTAAAATTGGGTTGTCTTTTTGTTGTTGAGTTGAAAGAGTTTTTTAAAAATATATTCTGGATATAATTTGCAAATATTTTCCTCCATTCTGTAGGTTGGTAGTATCTTCTGATGCACAAAATTTTTAAATTTTGATGAAGTCTAATTTATTTATTTTTCTTTTGCTGTTCATGCTTTTGGTGTTTAAATATCTAAGAATCCATTGCCAAGTCTGAGTTCATGAAGATTGACTTCTTCTATGTTTTCTTCTAAGAGTTTTATAGTTTTACCTCTTATATCTAGGACATTGATCCATTTTGAGTTAATTTTAACATATCATGTGAGGTAGGGACAACTTCATTCTTTTGCATATCAAAGCACAGAGAGGTCCATCAGTTCATCACAAGGAAATTAATTAAAGAACTGCATTTGGAAATCCTGTGTCCTCCAACCTCCCCTAGTTTAAACTGAGTAGCAGGCAGAAGTAGAAGTAGAATTTTCTCCTGAGATACTGTACAGAGAATTGTCTTCAAACAAAATAAACCATCTGATTGGGGAGCACTCCCAGCATGAGTGTTGTATCTGTACAGGGAAGAAAAACTGAAGCAATTGATGTAAGATCTTCACAAGGATAGCAGAGGGAGGATGAGGGGAAGGGATGGAACAGCTGGCTTCACTGTTTGCTTCTAGAATCAACTCTGAGTATAACTCTTTAAGGTGGGAAATCTGACCCAGGATAATCAATTATTGGGTGGTAGAGCTTGAGAGGTGGGGCGTGTGATGTGCTACAAACCATCGCCAGGAGGATTGAAGAATTTTCATACATAAAATAAGCTATCCGCATATTCTGTCCAACTTTGCATATCACCTTCCCATGTTTATTTATTGACATGAAAACAGGAATTCTCATATACAGATGCAAACAGTTAATGCCTCCGGGTGCTACTGCTTCTCCCGTGGGAGATAATACCTCTCTCCAGCAGACTCCAAAGACACAAGGAAGGCAATGAACCTTCCTTGAATGATTCATAAGCTGTACTAATAAGAGAAGTCACTTCTTCTATCTTTGGCTCTTGGACTTATTATAACTATGTCTAGCCACAATATTGTGACTATAGAAACAATTATAGAAACAACACTGTTTGGTTGATATTCTTTGGCAGCACATGCAAAAACTTGTAGGACTGCACCTAGTCTTGCAAGGTACTGTTTCTAATGGGACACTGTAATTGATTTTTCAATAGGCCATTCTATCATCCTAAACCACCAGCTTCTTCTGGGTGACGGGGTACATAGTAAGACCAGGGGATCTTGGTGGCAGAGCCCATTTCCTTCCTTGCACATTCCATGTCTAACAAGAATTCATCACATTGGCTGAACCTACCTGTATCGAGAACCTTGCTGGTAAGGAAATCTAAGAAATATAGATTTCCAGCCTCTGTGATTTAGCAGAAAGCACAGAAAGGAGTGGGAATGAATGCTGATTACCGTATACAACATTAGTATGTACAGCTTGCTCCGTTACACGATGTAGGTCTCTGCACAGATGTAACTTCTGGAAAAAGACCTACCCTGGCCACATTATCCAAAAATATCACCTCTCTTCCCTTTGTATCTCCTTACTTTGGTTATTTTATAGCGCAAATACAGCCATCTAAAATGCCGTTTAGTTATGTGCTCACTTATTTACTGTCCATTTCTCCCACTATTATTCGCGTCTGTGAGGGCAGGGTACATGGTCCTACAGCAATTCTGGAAATAGAAGAAATACTCAGGCATTTGTTGAGTGAATGGAAGAGACAATGATGAGCCATGGAACCACTAATACTACTAGTTAAGAAAAAATAATATATCATGATAAATCTGGAATTTGATTACAGATGGTTTTAACACAGGAGGAAAATGGAAGTGACATAAAATGGAAGGAACTTAAAAGAGTGCTAATATTCTTGTCTATTTCTTTTTCATTTTTTTCTGTATGTGTTTATGTGGACATGTGAAGATGGGATATAGGTACTCATTAGCATTGGAGATTAATAGAGAAGCAGGTTTAAATCTGTATGTTAAATTTTAATAATAAGATGCTTCTAGTTAAAGTTGGTAAAGGAAATATATACAGTATCCTCCTCTCCCTTTCAAAAGTTTATTATAAGTACAGAAAAAGAATTTTTTAAAGCTATAATCACACAAGGAAAACAGACCTGCAGAGGAGACAGCAGCAACAACATTTTGGGAGCTGGAAAGCAGAAGGATGAGGGACTTGCTGACCCAGTAAACGCAGAGAGCTGAATGTTAAACCGGCCGTGGGAAGTGGAGAAGCAAGCTGATACCCACTGCGGATCCCCACTCTCACAAGCTGACAGCACGAGGCCCCTAAGAGTGGAAGGTGGAGGCGGGACTAAGCCCAGTGTGGCAGCAGGCGCCCACATCCTAACCCAATTCCATGCAGCTGCAGCTGGCCCTAACCCCTCCTGGCAGTGGCTGAAAGTTTATTGTCTACAGTGTGGAAACAGAGGATCTGGCCTGGGGGCACCAGGCACAGTTGAGGGTCGGGTACCACACTGGAAGTAAGAGGCAAGTGAAAGTTTATTTCCTGATTGGGAAGAACAGCAACCTTCTTCCTCCATTTGGCTACTCCAGTGCTTGGCTAGAATTATGCCCTCCTGGAATGGCACCTAACCAGCATAGAAAAGATGTAAAAGAGATTGATACCGGAGCATCCCCAACATGATGATACAGCCAGAATCCCCCTCACGGTGAAGCCCCATGCACAGAACATACATCAGCCTGGGAGCCCCTCACTTTTAAACATGAGTGCACAGTAAGAATCACTGGACATTTAAGGAAAGACTCTGGCATGAAATCCATAGGCCAGGAGGAAAAAATAGAAAAAAGTAACTTAAAAAAATAGGGACTAAGCAGGAAGATGGAAACTTAAAAACAAAAATAAAAACAAAAAACAAACAGAACTTATCCTTGTTAATATCCTTGGAGAGAGATGGTATTCCATTTATGAAATAAAAAGACTACAAGCTATATAAATGAAACATTTAAAAGACAAAAATAAGATCTTTTGGAAATTAAAAATATGAAAATAAATTTTAAACTCAGCAGAAGATTTGGAAGGTAAGATTGAGAAAATTTCCCAGAAACTATATAGCAAAAATTTCAAAAGATAGACTAGAGAGAAAAGAAAAGAAATTTAGAAGACCAATTCAAGAGTTCTAGATATTCCACAATGTGAGAATAAAGAAAATAGAAGGGAGGACATTTTTAAATAATTCAAGAAAAATTTTCAAAGCTGAAGAACTGTTTCCAGGGTAATGGAGTACATCAAATGCTCACCACGGCAGGTGAGAAATTTCATAGCAGTGTGGACAAAGAGAAGTCCTAAAAGCTGAGAGAGAAGGAGGAGGGGGTTATGCTTTCATATTTTGTATAATCATGATGAGATTAAAAAGATTTATATATTTTGCCATGTAATAGTTAAAAATTTATATCCACAAAAAAACCATTATTGAATGCCAAGCATGAGACTAGGAGAAAATATTTGTAATATATAACACAAATAAAGGCTTAATCTATATTATATAGAAAACATCTACAAATCAATGAGAAAAAGACATTCCAGTAAGAAAATGGGAAAAGGCTAACAGTGGCAAATTGGAGAAAAAGAAATACAAATGCTCAATACACATATGAAAAGATGTTCCAAATTACTGGTAATCATAGAAATCTAAATTAAAATATTCAGACACCATTTTTTGTCTATCAGTTTGGAAACACATTTTAATTATTAGTATCTATTGTTTCACTGTGGGTTGGGAAGTGGTATGAAGGAATACATACTCTCATACACTATGTAGGAGTGCAAATGGCTTAAAAAAAGGAATTTTATAGTATCTATTAAAATAACAAATACATAAACCATTTGACCAATTAAATCTACTCCTGAGCACCTGTCCTACAGAATACTCCTAGATGGGCACAGGGATGTATTTATAATTATGTTCAATGTAGCATTGTTCATAATGGTGAAACAATGAAGGACTCTATGTATCCACCAATAGGGGATTGATTAAATAACCGTGGTAAGTTTATCCAATGAAAGAGTATGTCCTCATGAACAAGAAAGGGGCTGATCTCTCTGTATTAAGTATGTACTCAAACAGTTAAAGAAAATTTCAGGCAGTACTAATAGATACTAAGGATCCACAGTATTTTGCTAATGAGCATAGTTACTATGGAAATTTAAGTAAGCCCAGACTCCTCTGGGGAATGGATTAGACTAAACAGGATTTCTTGAAGCAGTGAGTAGGTGGAAAGTAAGTGTTGGGCTAGAAAAGAGTAGGTATTGGAAGAGTAGGTATTTCAGGAGGGTAAAATAAGGCCATGGTTCGTGGGCAAAAGAGCAGAAAAAGGGGAAACAAGTCACTTGTAGAGAATGGACTAGAGACCCACTCACCGAGGGCGAAAGAGCTTGGTAGAGTCATGTCTTCAAGACAGAAGACAGCCACTTAGAGAATGTTACCGACTTGCCATTTTCTTTCCCTTAAGGGAAGGAAGAGACTTAAGTAGAAGATTCCTTGGTGAGTAGATGATTCATATAGAAGGAGAAAGTTCTTGATTGTGATTGTCTTCAAACCAAGGAAGAAAGTCTGTGGAAGAGTTCTATAGTTTCCACCCCCCAAACATAATTTAAAACAGGTTAGTCTCTCCCTTACACAGTTTAGAGCAGGTTTGGAAACCTTTAAATGCAGTGTGCCAAAGGTCTAACTTCTTACCCGCTGGCAGGAAGAGGGCAGTGAATCACGTTGTGGATCCACACTCCCCGGTGCAAGTGTGGGTGGGTGAATGGGAAGGGACGTTTTGATGATAAAATGTGCAAAGTTTATCACTTGCCCATTGTTGTCCTGGAATGCAATGAGGAGAGGACAATGACAGTGAACCCTGTGTGCTGAGTATTTTGTTTGCCTTTCTGGATTCATCCTCAACTCTCCCTTTTCAACCCTTCTCTCTTCTCTGGGAGGCTGACTGTGCAGACTGTGTAAGCTATATCAAGAATGCTCTCGCCCTTGGACTTCTGGTTGGGTTCAGCCAATGGGCGCATGTGCAGAAGATTGGCAGAGGGGAGACGGTGAGTCCCAGGTGTGATTCTTGGCTTGCCTCCTGCTGTGTCATCTCAGACTGGCTGTGTCCCTCCAGGACAGGTCCCTGCTCTCCACAAGGAGAAGCTTTCTGTCTCAGTACAAGACCTTTCTCCTCTGGGCCATTTATCTTTAGTAGTATTTTTGTGTGTGATCCTTTCTAAGTCTCTTTTCACTTTATTTCTGCCATTTACTGCATGTGTGATCATGAATGAGTCTCTAAACCTGTCTGAACCTCAATTTCCTTATTTCTAAAAGACAGAAAAAGAAGCACCTGTCTTACAAGGTTCTTGTGATAATGAGATGAGGCAGTCTATGGCAGGGCTGGCGTGTGTCATATGACCTGTGAGTTTAGCTTTCCTGTCTTCATGGCTGTCTCTTGTTAGTGTGAATTCAACTCTCCACTCCCTCCCTGATTATCATTGTAGTTTCAGAAGTGAATTCTGTTTCTTATTATTTTGCATTACCAGTTACTTTTAGTATTTATGATTACACTTTGGTGTCTGGTTAAGCTTTCACCAGAAAGCATCTTTGAATTTTACACCTCTAAACAATGCAGACAGTGTTGATACCCCAGTTGAAGGCCTGAAGGACATTGTCAGATTTGGGGGTAAGTTCTTAAAATCTATTTTTTTTTTAAATTGCTGGTGAGCAATATCAACAGTGGTCTAGATCAGCGAGAGAAAACAGTTCATTACTATGCAATGTTATTTAAATGCCATGTTTGGAGAAAGTATATTAGTGTCTCATTGACACATTTGAATATCCAGAAGGGAATCCTGCATTTTTATGAGGCCTAGATTGCCAATCGCCTTCCCAAATGCATTCTCTGCTTTCTTCTAAGCCGGGCACTGTGCTACCTGGCAAAAGACTATCTTCTTTTGCTTCCTCGTGACTAAGGTATAGCCATGTGACTAAGTTTGGATAATGAATGTGATTTGGAAGTGAGTGTGCTGTGACTTCCAAAGTGTTCTTCCAGTGGGGGAGTTCATTGCTTCTTTCCCTGTTGTTTGCAATGCAGACATGATGGCTGAAGCTGAAAGAGCCACCTCAAGCCATGAGTTGGCAAGCTGAGAATGGAGGTGGGTGGGAGAAGAAGCCTGGGCCCTAAGTGTGGATTTACCATATCAGCTGAACTGTCTGCAGCAGGTTTCTATTATGTGTTTGAATCATTGTGGTTATTATCATTTAAAAAAATTTTATTTCATTTTTGAAAACTATGCAGCCCACCCTAGTTCTAACTGATGCATCCAATCTCTGAGTTTTGGATATAGGAGACAAGAGCCTAAGGATGTTTTCATTTTTCTTGGATCCCAGTGAAGCACTTAGAGAGATGGAATTAATATTAATTTCTGAATTCAAGACTTTCTTCTTGCCAATGATCCATGTTGCTTTCATAATACTCTCTTTCTCACTCCTGCCCCCCAACCTCTCTCTTTCTTCCCTTCTGTTTTCAAAATCTGAGGTTCAGGGCTAAGTATTCAAAATCTGGTCCTCATTGGGATTTAGATTACAAGTATTATTTGAAGGAGTCTTTAATGTGTTTCCAAAGCCACTGCCTAATTGTAGAAATGAAGTGTCAAAAATAATAGAACCCTGCTGTAAGCAAGAATCCAGTAAATTATTCTGAGTTTTTAAAAGATGCTTTATTATCAGATGTTTATAGCTTTAAGGCCAGAAGAACAGAGAAAGAACACAAATGAGCCCTTGGAGTCATCCTCTTTATGATGGTGAAATGTTACTACAAACCCTGCTGTTGCTACCCTCACTGTCTGCGCTCCCTGGGATTTGATAGAGATGGCAATTTAATTATTACCAGAAGGCCACCCAGATAGTTACGTACAGTTCACTAATAACTCTGTGAGGGAGGGAGCTGCTGCAACACAGAATGGGGAACAATTAGTCTTTTTTAAGCCAGAGAAGGAGTAATATTATAACATAAATTCTGCAGCTATAACATTACCACTTTCTCTCAGTCGTCATAAAATAAACCAGAATCTAAGGAAAATAGGGAGATGTATGTAATGCTGTCACACAAAAGACCCACAGAGGAGTGTATATGAAGCTAAGTGTCAGTGCACAACCACATGATTCGAATACCAAATTAGGCAAAAATAAAACACAAAATCCTCCAACCCTCCCAAACCTCAACTAAACAATAGTGTCATAGATATTTGAGATGTAAAACTACTGAGCTTTTTTTTTTCTTTTTGCCAGCTCAAAGGAAGTGTCTGTGTGCTACAGCTTGAAAAACAATTATTTATGAATTATAAAAGCATTGCCTCTGTTTATGAATACATAAAATCTCTGCATCTTGACAATTAGGAGGCATAGAATGTTTTAATTAAGCACTCTCCTGTGAGCTGGAAGGAAAGTGGATGTTTCCAAGTTGGTTATTTTTGTTGTGTAAGGGGTGGGGAGGAAAAAGACATTTTGAGAAAATCGGGAAGCCTGAAGTCCCCAAGCAGTGTTCGATTTGTTAGCAGAGAATCAGCCCTGCTACCTTATCAATGTATGAAGATCACTCTTTTGTCTTCACAATCTGATGGCACATGGCCCTCTGTCCATCCTACACTATCATCCCTTTGTCATCCATCCTTTCTTGAAATCCTGTCTCATGTGCCCCAACTAGAAGGTTGTAGAGTATAGTGGTGGAGAGATGGATGCTAGAATTAGACTCTTGGGGTTTAAAACCTGGCTCTTCACTTGCTAGCAAGGGATCTTGGTCAAGGTGCTTTCCTGCATCCATTTTTCTGCCTGTGAAATGGAGGCAACGCAACACGTGGGTTGTTAGGAGGAGTAAATGAGCTATTATTTGCAAAGTGCTTAGAACAGCATCTGGCATACAGTAGGTGCCATGTAAGTGTTTGTAAAATGCTTAAGAAAGCAATTCTTAAGAACTTCAGAGCTATACATTGCCTACTCAAATGGATAAATGAATGGAGCGCTACCATCTCTCCAACTGAGGCAAAGTGAGTATGTGGGTGTACATGTGGGGACAGGCTGGGGATTTGGTGGTGTTAGGAATTGTGAGGGATGAAAATGCCTGAGAGCTCTTGTTTTGCTTGCTCTGACCAGAGCTCACGGAGGGTCCCCCGGACTTCAGTGTCATGGGCTGGATGAGGAAGGCCACAGCAGGGCAGGTGGGAGGTCCGGGGCGAGCTGTTACACAGTGGTGGATCCACGAGGGCAGACGTGGCCGTGCTTTGCTGAGGCAGGGTGGTCAGAGCAGAAGAGTTAAAGACACGAAGAGATGAGAAACAGCTTCAGAAGCCGAGGCTCGCCCAGGAGGGCCAGTACACAGACAGGGTTGCCAGGCCGGGCAGGCAACCCCTGCAGTGGGGTGGCCCGGGGCTGCTGGGTGACCCGAGGCTGGCCTCAGAGGCTGTCAGGCTCCTCTGATCGGGACTGGAGGATGCCCCCGGTGAACGCTCAGGTAGAAGGACTAAGCCTCCAGCAGAGCTTATGTTGTAAACAGCATATATTTTGAAGGCAGAAAGAATATGGGCTCTCTGCTCTCAATTCTCTGACCTTCAATTTCCTGTGTAAAATGAAAATTAAAATAATAATTTCTAATTCATGGGTTTGTCATAAGAATACAAAATGAGTATAAAAATATTTTGTAACTAGAAGTATACTTTACTGATATCGGTTATGATTATGTTGATGATAAAACCACATATTGTGGTTTGTTTACAATGTAGTACTGACAAGCTTAATACAGTAGAGATATTCCTGAAAAGGCGTGTAAATATTTTCTTACGTGCTACATCCCAGGCCCTTTAAGAGAGAAGACCATGATGTATTAATTTCGGTAATTTCCTTTCAGTCTTTTGTCCTAATACAGTGCTTTTCTCTTAATAGATGTGGAATGAATAGAGTATCTTGCTCTTCAGAGAAATTGTATGGGAAAGCATCATTTTATAAGGACACTTACCAGTATTTCATTAGCAGTATTTAAAATCTAATTTGGGAAACATCTTGAAAGTCATGGAGACATTTTATTTAAATAGTTCCCTGCATTTTCTGGGAATATTCCATTTTTTTAAAAGCACCATAGTTATGCTATGTATTATAGGACTTCTCTAATCAGTTAGCTCATTACTCAATCTTGATAACCTGAGATGGATTCAAGTTCTTATAAAATTAATGGTAAATTGTTTTGAGTGACTGTTCACTATTTAATTTTTTTTTATTTTTATAATTTATTTAACAAAGTAAAATCAGGGGATGGAACAAGACTCAGAAATTTTTATGACATTGAAGAGAAACATCTGATACATCTAGGGTTTCTTCCTTTAAAAATATGAAAGCAGAGTGAAGCTGTCATCTGTGAAAGATAAAGATAAATCACTGGAAAGAACTCCAAAGCTTGATAACTATTTGGCAAAAAGATTTATGAAATCTAAAAACTAGGAAAAAAGAACAGAATGGATAGATCAAACATCCTCCTTGCTGCATGGAGTAAAGCTTGTTTGGAGTTCTTTATGGGCTGATTTTCATTTTATTTTTTAATTAATTAATTTTTAATTGACAAATAAAAATGGTATATATTTGTGGTGTACAACATGTGTTTTGAGTATGTATGTCTACATTGTGGAATAGCTAAATCAAGAGAATTAACATATGCATTGCCTTACATATTTATCAGTTATTTGTGGCGAGAACACTTCAAATCTACTTTCTTAGCAATTTTCAAGTAGATGACACATGGTAATTAACTATAGTTACCATGTTGTACAGTGGATCTCCTGAATCATGTCTCTTCTCTAATTGAAATTTTACGTTTTTGACCAACATCTCCTCAATCCTCCCCAACTCCTCCAGCCACTGGTAACCACCATTCTACTCTCTGCTTCTATGGGTTCTACTCTTTAGATTGCATGTATAAATAAGTGAGATGTGAATGAACTTCAAAGTGCAAATGATGACATGAGTCTCATTCTCATTTTGCTAGGAAGAGGAATTTTAGAAATAGAAAAGTGCTGAGCCACTGATGGGAAAGTAGTAACTAAACCATTGAGGTTGAGAAGTGTATGAAAAGAGAAGGCCGAAGATATCTTTGGTGGACTTTGCCCTTTTGTTTCATGGTGGATCTGGTCCAATGTCCCTCCACATTCCAGCAGATAGGAGCTGGGCTGTAGACTGTCATGTCTCAGCTGCCAGCACTGTGCTCTTTGATCTCCTTCAGCCTTCATAGAGCAAATCATTGCTTCAGAGGCTGTCTGAACTTACAACTTGTGCCAGGGGACAGGTTGGCACAGTTATAAATTGCTTCTAATTGTCATGGTCCCACCTACCCACCTCTTCTTCCATTCCAATCTTTTCTAGAATGTTTTTCACCCATCAATGACAAGTACCTGCTTAACACTGACTCCTTGCCCTTAAGTGTTGGTAAGTTTAAATCATTTGCCAACTGAAGGGAAGAATATTGATTTTTTTTAAAGCTGTGTTGACTTTTGCATTATTTATGTTCATTTATTTTGTTTCCTTTGTAAGGAATAAATTAAAACACTTTAAAACTATGCATTTTGTATTTAGAAAACAAATGTTTTTCAAATGTAATAACCTGTGATTAGCTCTGGTAATTATCCTAAAGTTTGGTCTTATTATGCCCAGCATTTTGCCATGGATTTTCCCTCCAGGAATTTGGAAAGATGTAAAATAAACTCTATTTTTAAATCACTCCAGCTTTGAGATCTTACAATTCTTCAATTAGGAATAGAACAAATGTCTCTAATTAGGAATAAAGTAGAATTAAATATTCTCTTTGCTTTTGTACAGAAAAAATTACGAGGCTTTGTTTGGCTCTGAAAGTCTCATAGTAAGTGCCTGTCATGTTATAAATAGAGCACAAAGTAAGTGTGATAGTCAGACCTCACTAACGTGCATAAATTTGGGGAGAAAAACCAAAGTAACTTAGAAGAAAAGACTGTATCATAGTATATTGTAAATAAATAATATGATTTCGCTTTGAGTATATAAGGTACATGGAATTAAGCTTATATTTAATGGTAGCAATGATGATGATGATAATGATGATAAAGTTACAATGACTAACACGCAGTGTTTCTTATGTTCCAGGTACTCTTCTGAGAGCTTTACATTTATTAAGTCATTTGATTCTCACAACTCCATGAAGTAGGTACTAAAATACCCACATGTTGCAGATTCAGAAAATGGTACACAAAGAAGGGAAGTAACTTGCCCAAGAGGCTAAGTAATTTGCACAGTGAAGGATACTTTACTCTTAATGAATTAATACTCATTTTAAATGAGTGTTACAAATGTCTCACTTTGGCTATTGGTGAAATGAAATAAATAGGAATTTTCCACATCACATCTAACTTGGGTATATATACACATGGTTCTGTGAGTGAAACTTTCTCAGGCTGTGAAACATTCCCCCCCTGCCCAAAATGAGTATTTCCCAGTAAATAAATGTGGGAAACACTATTCAAATCTGAAATAAAAAAATTTGCAATACTGAAATTTAGTGAGATTGATACATTTACCTTTTTGCTTTGCATGGATTTCAAGTGTAGTGTCTACAGTATGAAATGTACAAATTATTTTTGGAATACTGGAAGAAGCATCAGTTGTAAAAAAGTGCTATGCAAATTTTAAATAATACTAATTTTAAATGTTCATACTAAATTTGTTCCCTCAGCCCCTCTACTTGGTAACAGAAGCCTTATTCTTAGTCTTCAATGTTACAAAATTGCATAAAATGCAACTGCCACTGCATTTGACTCTTTTCTAGAAGAAACACAGAAGTACTGGAAGTGTCAAAATGTTACCACATATTTAGGGTCTGTGATTAGCTAAAATTTAATAAAATAAATTTAAGTATAGGGTTATAATTGTCTTGAAACATAATTCAAGATAATGCCAAGCCTGTTTAAATATAGTTCAAGCTTACACATGGAAAACTTAATATATTATGAATATTCCTTCAATTATTTACAATTTTTCATTAGAACACACTCAGAAAATTTTGGTTGGAATGTGATTTAAATGAGATTATATATGGCTGTATAAGTGTGAATCATGATATAAACAAAAACTGTAATTCTCTGTACTCCTAATAGTTATTTTGTAATCTTTTATATTATTCTTGTAAAATGACCTCTATGTAAGTGTTAGTGTGACCTTGCACCTTGGGCAGTAAGGTAGCCTATCCCATTAGATGGTTGTGAGGATCCAAGTGTTTACTATATATTAATAGCAGAAATCATCTTTACATTAATTAACTAATTTAATCACCACCTTATAATTTAATTTATGGGGTAGGAACTAATATCATCCCCATTTGATAAATGAGATCACTGAAGCCCGGAGGGGTTAGGTAATTTGGTAAGTGATGCATCTGAGTGAATACAGGCAGGTTCTGGGCTCCAGAGCTCATGTCCTTCTAGTTAAGATCACGAGGATCCAGTGGAACACACTTAAAAGCCTTTGAAAAACATGTAGTATGTTCTCCCTAGGCGTTAGGTAGACATGAGCGATATAAAAGATATTAGTGATAATAGTAAGTGGATTAACAGGGACAATTTTGAATTCTTCTAAAACAAATTTGTTGAGACTTTAACATTTTAATAATAAATGTAGCTCTTATCATTACACATTAGTAAGTAAAAGGTGCACTTTGTGTCTCGGGTTCTCTAGGAAACAGACTCTGAGAGGGAGAGTTGTGTGCAGGTTTATGGGGGACCACTCTCTGAAGATACACTTGTAAAGAAGCAAGGACAACAGGACTGGGCAGAGGGAGATGCTGATACACAAAGTGGTTGCACCTGAGGTCTCACCCAGCTTTATTGGGAACTGGGATGCCATTTCAGTGCTGTCTACAGTTCAGCCCAGGGGGCCAGGACTTTGTGTTACCAATTAGTCAGTTGTTGGTCATGGGCTGCTTCATGGAAGGGAGAGTGACCATGGGTGAGACAGAACCCTGTGGGTGGAGGGAATTCCCAGTACAGATGTGCCTATGAGCTGACTGCAGCTGCTATTCCCAGCAGCTGAGAGGTGGAGGCTGCAGCCCTGAAGATGGGGGCTGGGGCGGGGTGTGTGGGGGGTGGGAATCACAGTATCCATGAAACCACTCATTAGAAAAAAATGAAAAGAAAAACCTCACAGATAATTGGCTAAAATTAAAAATACAAATGACAAAGAAAACAATGAAAAACTCAATGTTCATTACCAAAGGAATGCCAATTATAGCAACTGTTTTCTCCTATCAAATTAACGTAGGTGAAAAAATACTCAGCTGATATTCAGCAATAGCAAGAGTGCCCCAAGGTAGGCATACGTTTTGTATTAAATAATTCACTTAGAAATAATTTTGAACTTATGAAAGTTTAAAGCACAGTACTAAGGACCCTCATATCCCTTCACCCAGATTCTCCACATATTAATCTTTCATTAATTTGTACACACTCTCTGTGTATGTGCATATATGGATAATGTATCTACCTATATCATCTGTATCTGTATCTCAGGTTGCTTTTTGTAAAACTAACTTTTCATTTATTAAACTAAGATGTTAAGAGCAGAGACTTGAAATTCAAATCTGAGTTTCAGTCCCAGTCACTTACTTTTTATAGGATTTTGAGCAAGATAGGTTTTTCTTAGAGTCTCTGTTTGTTTAGCTATAACATGGGGATGATGATAACTCCTGTGTTCTTCTGATTTCTTTTGTTGTTTCTGCTGTTATTGTCATCATCATCATTGGCTCCTTGAGGGCTGTGACTATACCTACTGCGTTGCTGCAATCTCTCAGAGCTTAGTACAGCATCTTGCACATGATGGGTCCTTGGGAAATGTCTATGGATTGATTTGCTTCATTGCTCACATGTCATGAGGTCAGGCCCATGGGATGCTGGTTGGGGGTGCATTTGGACAGCCGGAGATGTCCCTCGGACTGCAGTGGGAAGGGCTGTAGTGAATGGGAGCAGCACTCAGAAGCTGGAAACTTTGTTAATGCCTCTGCTTCAGCCCAAATAGGCACTTCATTGGTTGACCAAATAGAAGAGTATTATTTAAGAAATTCCCTTCTCTTCCTCACTCTTTGCACCTCCTTGTGAATGCTGGGCCTGTGTATCTTATCTGCCATCAATATTTTGGAACAACAGCAATAAAAGCTGGTAAAACTGAGAAGAGGAGAAAATTTTGTCATGCTCAGTCTTTAGAGTCCCTTAAAGAAAAGTATTTACATCTAAAGAAATACTCATGCCTTTGCCTGTCTCCCGCAGCTGGCTGCTTTCCTCTACATTCTGTGGCCTTGGGGACACCAAAAATGTGGCCTTGGTAACACTTGCACATCACGGCCAAGAGGCCAGGAAGGTGCAGGCTGGTGCTGACAAGGACTGAAGTGATGTATCTAGGAAGAGAGAGCTTGTGTCCAGAGCATATGGTATATGAGGTGAAGCAGGAGCCTAGATATGCTTTGTCTCACTTTTTGTTGGTTGGCCGTATACATACCCCATGAGTTAGCAAGGCTTTTTGTCTAAGCCACTAAGCAGACTAAGCCACAGGGAGAGTAACTGGTGTAGTTTGTGAATTCCAAGGAAGAGCTACACAGACCAGGGAAACTCCTGGGGCCTCCAAGGGACTGAGCCTGCCAGGACTCCCCCTTTCTTCTCTGCTTCTCTCTGAGACTCGACCCCATGCACCCAGCCTCTTCCCGTGGGGTGGGGCAGGAGAATGTGACTGCTCACAACATGGGTCACATCCGTACAGTTGGCACCAAGGAAGACAGAAATTGTTCTCTCCAAACAGCTGTCTGATGAGTCCTTGGGGAAGGACCCTGGCCTGGCTGGGTTTATGCACTTGCTCCTGGTATGCGGCCCTGTGGCCTGAGACGGGAAGCTGTGGTGAGCTTAGCCCACCTGTGTTCAAGGGGACAGAGTCTATTTCCAGATGAAGGTGAGATGTCCGGCAGCCACCCCTGTTGGGGGAATGTTACCTATTTCTGTAAAGAAAACTGGGCCTCGCTGTCATCTCCATTGTATCACTTCTGTTCCTCCTGCAGTATTTTGCCCCAATAGTTTACGACACAAATTTAGAGGCCTTCCCTAGGACTCCAACTCTCCCTTCCTCAGAGAGGTGCACCCTGGATAACTTTGTCTCAGCCGTTAAAACCGGACACCCACCCATGGGCAAGGTCCAATCTAAATGAGCTTTGGCCTTTCTAACCCTCCTCATGGCAAATGTCTGTATGTCCATCCCTGTTATAACTTTTCTGATTTTATTTTAGTGCCCATTCCATTCCAGAGCTTCCTGTCTTCTGAGCCCCAAAAGTCAAACTTTTGCTCAAACTTTTCACCCTGAACTAGACTTTTGGACTCAAAAACACAATGTGGCTTCTTCTGAGGCTTTGGCCCTCAGAGTTCTTTAGGGCTTGGTTTGGGAGTCATTCATGACGCTGTTGGTCTGCACCCTCCTGGCCCAACTAAAGGACACCACACTGACACTGGCGGTGCCCTGAGAGTGAGGACTTGGGAGAGCTGAACTCCAGAGTCGCAGAGTATAATGTTTCTGCCACTAGGTGATACTCCCTGCTCAGCTGTGGAAGGATTCAGCAAGGAGGATCCATGCACATGGGAACACTGGGTTCCCCATGTTGTTGCCTGAGGAGGCTCTCCATTAAGTCCACACAAGGTGGTACCTGTAACTCCCCTGCACAGGTGTACAGACACTGCCATGCTGAAGTTCAGAGGCCACAGCTGCATCTCTGCATTCACATCCCAAACCCTTAATTGAAAGAGATCTTGCCATTGATTTTTCTTAAATGTGCCCAGCACTGCCAGTTCTGGGGTGGGGGAACATAAAATGACAAAGTTGGAGGGTGCTATCATTACTTTCTTATGGATCCATCTAGGGGATTTTCAGATGGGACTCCCATTTTATATATATTTTTATTTCCTGGATTCCTTCCTGCTAACAGATATTTAGTAAATGATTCTGTGTATTAGCAATCTGTGTTAGGTATTACTGGAGGTGAAGAAAGGAAAAGACAGTTTCTTCCCTTGAGATGCTCAGAGTGTAGTGAGGGAGATAGTTAACAAAACTATCCTGGCACTACAGTGGCAAGTGCTATAAAGGAGGGGAGCCCAGGCATCTCAGTGTGTGGCAGGCGCTGGGAGGACAGTCACTGTAAAATGGAGTGATAGTGTCTATTAGTGTCTTACAGCTGCTGTAACAAAATGCTGCAAACTCAGTGGCTTAATACAACACAAGTTTATTCTCTTACAGTTTTGGAGGTTAGAAGGCTAAAATCAGGGTGTTGGCAGAGCCTTCTGGCAGCTCTAAAGAAGAATCAGTTTCCTTATCTTTTCCAGTTTCTATAGGCTTCCTGCATTCTTTTTTTGTTCATGACCCCCTTCCAGCCAGCCATTGCATCACTCTGACCTCTGTTTCCATCAGCCGTCTACTCCCTTTTTACCTCTCCTGTCTCCCTCTTTCACTTATAAGGACCCCTGTGACTCCATTTGGACCACCTAGGTAATCCAGGATAATCTCCCAGGCAAAGCTCCTTAATGTCACAATGTCTGTAAATTCTCTTTTGCTGTGTAAGGTGACACATTCACAGGTTCTGAGGATTAGAGCATGGACATCTTTGGTGGTGGTAGAGCATTATTTTGCCTACTACAGAGGGCTAGATTGTCTTGAAGTTCTCTTCTAACTGGAAATTCCATGGGTCGATTGGAGCCATGTCAGCATGATTTGTTTCCCTTAATTCCCAGCCCTGACTGTGTACTCTCATTGTGTCTCTTTGTGCTCAATGAAGAGACAACTTTGTGGAGTTCCAATCCCTTCTGTATATCTTGACCTTTGAGCTGCTACAGAAGGAGTCATGTGGGGGAATTAGAATATTTAATACCAAGGATTTCAAAACCCAAGCTGTTTTTGTGATAAACAACAGTAACTAAAGGACGTCTTTTGTCTTCTGCTCAGTCACAAACCAAACCCTGAGCCTGCAGGCTTACTCTTTCCTCTAAGATCATGGTCAGTCTGTATCAAATGGAGCTTGTAAATAAGAGAACTCACCCTCATTACTGTGGCTGAAAACTGTGTGTGTGATATGGTTCATTACAGAGACGGAACATGAAGATGGCCTAACTATATCTGCTGGAGATGGAGTGAGAGCTGAGTAAGGACTATTGGATTCTTCACCATTTGTGCAAATAAACAGGGGCAGTGGAGGTCCAGATAATGCCAAACAACAAATATTTTGAAAGTCATTGACGTTCAGCTTTGAAATAAAAACTTTGTTTTTATAATGTTTAACTTTTGTAATGACTTATTGCTTTGACCACTAAAAATTGGACAGTTTTCCCAGAGCCAAACCAAGAAATACACAGCTGATGAAAGGCTGAGGGATGCTGACTCAGGACTGAATATTTGGCTGGACGTATTATTCCCCCTTTTGTGTTTTTAAGCTTTCACCCTGTTGGCTCCTTCTCGTTTGTATTTAAACAGAGTTGCTGCGGACATTGTGAGTTGCTTACCCAGCAGAATTCCCTGCCCTCCTCCTTTCTAAAAGAACCTAATTTTGTTCAGGTATCCACCCTGCCCTCTTGCAAGACAAGCTCCTCAGGGGGTGCTGCTCCTACCCTCAGCTCTGGTCCAAGTGCAATCCCAGCAGCCTGGCCAGTGATTGGCTCAAGAATGGGCCTGTGGCCTGGTCTGGCCAAAGAGACACAAGGAGAGTTTGCAATAGCCACGGAGAATATTCTTACCGGCTCTTAAGAAGGAAATGTGGAATGCCACTCTCTTTCCTTCCATGGACGAAAATAAAGAAGCATGTAGCTCAAAGTACCATTGGTGACAATTATATAATCATGAGAAAAAAACCAAACCAAAACAACGTCCCCCACCCCAAGCAGTACAAGAACTCTAACAATGTGCATGGAAGAAAAGAGAGACAAGGAAACTGATGCTTGGTCACTTGTTGATCAACAAACTCTAGAACCCTCCTTATCTCTGAGCTCTCTGTTACATAAGACACTCTCCTAATATGCATAAGTTAACTGTTCTTAACTTGCAGCTAAAATCATCCTAATACTTCAAGTAGTCATTGTGGCTCTAATATCCCCTGACTTCATCATCTTCATCTTCGTCTTTGTATTTGTATCCATAGCCCTGAGGCTGTGATTAAGTTCACATTAGCTTCAAGCCTCAGGCTTTACCTAAGTCAGGAACTCTAGCTCCTTTCACAACCTCCAGCTGGGGCATTCTAGAGGTTCTTGGGGCATTCTAGACTTTCTTGAATCCATTTGGGCCTCCTCTCACTGCTTTCTCTTTATCTCTTAGTTGTCCTATTCTCACAAGGCCTCAGAAGAAGAATGCTCCCTCCCTTTGTCATGTGCTGTGCTAGTAGCAGGAGTGATCCTAAAGCAAAGATTCTGCGTTCCAAAGTATTAAAGAGATTAATAAGCCAATTTTATTTATTTTTATAAAATTTAGATACATAATTTCCTGTTGACCTTTAGGCCCTGGAGCTAAGTTTAGCTAGATCAGTGTCCAACTGAAATATAATACAAACTGCATGTGTCATTTTAAGTCTTCTAGCAGCTGCTTTACAAAAGTAAAAAGAATCAGGTAAAAGTAATTTTAATAAGAATTTTTATTTAATCCAGTATATTCAAAATATTATCATTTTAATATGTATTATAACTGATATAAAAACTACTTCTAAGATATTTTATACTGTCTTTTTTTTTAAACCAAGTCTTCAAAATCCATGTGTTTTTCTCCACTTATAGTGCATCTCAGTCTGCACTAGCCACATTTCAAGTGCTCAGTTGCCAGTGTGTCTTGTGGCTGCTGCCCTTTGGCCAGCACAGGGCCAGCAGACGGAATTTGCTCCCAGGGACCCTTTCATCCTTTCTTCTTGAACTCTAATTTCTTTTATTTCCCCTCTCATCCTAGACCTGCCTTCTTCTCTTGGTCTTTCAGACATGTGCCCATATGTTTGAACTCTTGCTATGAACATGGCTGGAGTTAACGTTTTCTTCCAGAAAACTTCTCAGCTCTCATTTAAATCAATAAATTCAGGTAGTTGTAAATGAGCTAAGTGGGTGGGAGGAGCTGTTTTATGGATGCAAACATGTATTTGCTTAGGGGAAAGGTGTTATCTAACTGAGATTTCCATCACTGAGGAGAACAATTTCTTCCTTCATCTTAAACCCAATAGGCACTTTAGAATTCTTCTTTATCTGACCTGTCCTTTGACCTTGTTGAACATCACTTTCTCCCTGGCTGGTCTCTCCTCTCTTGGATTCTCCCAGCTCTTCTGCTTCTCTGACTGCTATTTCCTTAATGGTGATGTTTCAATGGCTACACCTTTGATCTTCCTGTCGTCTGTCCTCCATCTATTCACCTTCAACACTTTCATCCATCCATGAATTAACCATAATTTATATACCAATATTTCCCAAACACCTGTGCCAACACACAGCTGTCTCCTGAGCTCCAGAACCATATAATAAATTGCTTACTAGTCATTTCCTTTTAGATGTAACTGAATTCATTACTTTCCCTCCTCTAAACTGGACCTTCTATCTTTGTTTCCTGTTTCACCAAATGGTACCATGAACCACTCAGTGTACTACGTCTGAAACTGGTTGTTATTCTAAATTAAATGCTTTTCTGTCTCTCACCTCCCACATGCAATAATCATCAAGTCCTTCTGATTAAACTTAGTAAGGTCTCTTTATTGAGTCACACGTTCCCCTCATTCCCATTGCTACATTTTGTCTTTTTTCAGTTCCTTAATGTTTTAGTTCCTTGCCCTCATCCTTGCTCCACATCCATCCTTTTTACTGCATCAAGAGGAACCTTTCTCAAATAGAAATTGCTAGTCAACTGTTTGTTTCTTTGCTTAAAATTAAACTCCTTAGCAAGATATTCAAGGTCCTTGTGATGTGGCCTCTACATGCCCCTCCCATCTTCCTGCCCCCTCGTGCTCTAAGCTCCATTCACGTTTTGTCTTCTTGGTCTTTGCATGTGCTGTACCTCTGTCTTGGACAGTCTTGCTCCCTCTTTCTTTCCCTGAATAACTGGATCCTAGAAGTTTTCAAATTTTTGGCCTCAGAACTCCTTTAAATTGTAAACATTACTGAGCACTTTCAAAGAATTCTTGTGAATGGGAGTTATAGCTATCCATTGTTACCATGTTAGGAATTAAAACTAAGAAATCTTAAAAACAGTTATTCATTGACTGACTTCAAAATAACAATACATGTAGGTTTTAAATCTCTTATTCAAAAAAAAATTTCTGAACTATTTTTGAGAGAAATGTTTAACATAATCCTTTTGGTATAGAAACTCTCTAAGGTACATGCTTTAGATCAGCAATAGTAAAGTGGTAATTTGAAAGAGTAAATTATTAATATGTTCATTAAAATTAAAAACCATCCTGTGGCAGATATATTTGCCAGCGTTTATAAAATGAAGTTTTTAGAGCTTCATTACATGTTCCTAAAATATAAACTGCTTGGGAAAGTTCATGCAACTATATCTCTGAAGGGACTCTAATTTCCTGTAAAATGTCTGGGACATCACATTGCTAAAATCGTATTTATACATTTTGACTGTGGATTAATGAACAATCCACACCAATGCATTAGAAGAAACATGATTTGTCTATTCTGGACCAAAAATGGTAGAAAAGATTCTGACTGTGTATAAACAGTGAGTTCTAAATATCTTAATTCTGTTCTCTCTCTTCTCTTTTATATAGGATTGTTGAAAGTAATTAAATTTGTGTGGCAGCTTGGTTCATATAATTCAACAGCCACCTGCCTCCCCCAACTGTGTTCATGGGCCTGCCTTCTTTAGAGATAAAACTCTAAGTGCTTTCCAAGCCAAGAACATCAACATTAGTGAAGATCTATGAAAACACACTTTGATTAGAAACATATTTATTTTGAAGTGAACTTCAAGTGATTTAAATTTTGTTGGCTATTTTTGGCAAGACTGTCACTGTTGAGGTTATAGCTCCTTTTCCGCTGCCTTTTGAAGTCAAGATCCATCCTTGTGGCTGATGTAGATGGCAGAGCATTTGAGCATTCTGCGTTATATCAATTCTAACTTTTAGGAGAGGAGTTTTAACACATGTGTTTATGACAGCAGAAAGTGGTAAGGTTCTCCATCTTGTCCACTGGATTGACTTAGATTCCTTCTCTGCTGCCGTGACCTACAAACAAAATGGGTGAGAGTTCTGGAAAAGAGGTCATTAAGTTCCTATAGCATGAGTCACTGCTTATTCCCTTCTCTCATCTCCTTCTCCAGCCCAATTCCCTGTAATACTCTGTGTAAGTTTTTCTAAAATTATTTGTCTGTCCCTCTGCATACTTGGAAAATGCCTGGGTTTATGCTAATGTGATATTTTAGGTGCTTGGATTTGGAATGATGTTTGGAACTTTTCTCTTACATTTTTTAACTGGTAGAATTTGAAAAATAATTAGCAGGTGTTGTTTTTACAAAAATAGCCATTCCACTTAAAGAAAATGTGTTGAATTACCTTTTTTTCCAATCAATAGTTATTAATACTAGAAGTTACTATGTTACGTATGAATTCTTAAAACTGGTTGGAAAAAGGAGACTTCTATACTAAAAATTGTTGAAACAATAATTGACACTTATTAACTTATGAGTTTGAGAGGTTTAATTAATGATAGTATTAAAATAATTAAGGATAAAAATAATAGGCACTAATACAAATAGATAGTTAAAAGGTTTACTCATTGCTTCTGTGGGATTTTATTGAATAAGTAATAATGATGATAATACAATATGACTCTTTATATTAGAGCTCCCTTGGTGCCAGGCACATGTAACTTTCACAGCAACCCCCAAGACACATTTTGGCTTTCTCTCCATTGTACATATGAGGCAAAGCACACGGTCGATAAGTGACTTCCCTAAGGTTACGTACCTAGGAGTGGTTCAAACCCTAACAGCTGGGCTCCAGAGTCAGTGCTCTTAGAAAAGCAAACTACCAGGCATTTTCCAGGGTACATTTGTTAGGGTCAAATTTTGTGTTCAGTGCCTCTCAGTTTTGGGGGTTCTTCCTCTTGAAGATGCAGGGCGCTCATTATGACGTCTGATTGCCTGGGCAACTCTATCAGGCCTATCCTAAATGTCCCCATTTTTCCTTCTCACGTTCTTGTTGTCAAAATTTGTCAGCTTGTTTCTCAGTCTTCAAAATTCTGATATTTGTATGTTGGTTTTGATTAGCAAAACAAGGCCTGATAGCATATTACCAGAGACATGTAATTGTTCCTAGATGGGTAACATCTGACAATTTATAATGCAAATTTACCCAGAAAGCCTCTCGTAAATAGTAATAAATAAATAAAACATGATGAGGATTTCAGGTCATATTAGTAGTCACTGTTTATTAGGCACTTACTAGATGCTATGAAGTTCTCATATAGGATTTCCATTCCTTGACCAGACTGTGAGCTTGGTGGTATACACTCATTTTCTAAATGGGAAGCAGGCCCAGCCACCAACTTCCTTGCCCACAGTCGCAAAGGCAGAGCTTCGGCCTGTTGACTCCTGGCTCTCTCCTTACTTCACTCCAGCTGCTCCCAGGGGGCCTCCTGAGACATGGATCTTCATGTGTCAGGTCTGGGGTTGGATCTGAGATGCCAGTAACCTCACAGGAGAGCACATCCCTCTCTTCCATTTTTCTTTCTTTTCTTTTAGGAAACTCTTTATTAAAAGTGTCCTCATTGTTCTCCTTTTAACACATTACATTCACATCCTCTTATTTTAAAAAAAAATGTATATGGAATTAACATTCCAGAAATGTTGCCTCACTTAATTGTTGTAAGTGTTTTGTTTGGTTGCATTTCATTGGAACAGTTGCGATTATTGCTTTGAAACTTCTGTCAGTGTCATTGATTTTCCTCTTATGCTAGTTTTATTTTAGCAATGAATATAAGTGGGCATTATGCTACTAATGTTTTCAGTTCACATGAGTGATTTGGAGCTTTCATATCTGAATTCAAAATTTGTTCAGATGTCAAATAATTTCTATAAAATGGAGTAACTGTAGGGGGACCCTCTGCCTGGGGTGATGGGCAGCCACTTTTTAAAGAATAAATAAGTATCATCTAAACTACCCTTTCCTTCTCTGTGCCCTTTATGGATCTCTAATCCTGAATCTGACACTTCTTTCTATGTCACATCTAACAAAGTATCTGCAGATTATTTTCTAAATGTTGCGCCTGAGTGGAGTCAACCCCTTGTATGTGTTAAGTGTGTGCTGAGCAGAAAGTTGGGGTATTTTGGGTAATGAAACAGCTTGCTCCATTAGTTCTTCAGTAAGATCACAGACCTTTTTTTTTTTAATACCCATTCTACAATTCTTTCTTTTATTTCATTATATTACAGGGGTATAAATGCTTAGGTTACATATATTACCTCTGCCACACCCAAGTCAGAGCTTCAAGCATGTCCATCCCCCAGGTGGTGTGCACTGCACCCATTAGGTGTGTATATACCCATCTTCTCCTCCTCCCTACTACCTGTGTAATATCCAGTGAATGTTATTACTATATGTGCACATAAGTGTTGATCAATAAATACCAATTAGATGGTGAATACATGTGGTGCTTTTCCATTCTTGTGATACTTCACTTAGTAGAATGGGCTCCAGCTTTATTCAGGATAATACAAGAGATGCTAGATCACCATTGTTTTTTGTGGCTGAGTAGAACTCCATGGTATACACATACTATATTTTATTAATCCACTCATGTATTGATGGGCACTTGAGTTATTTCCACATCTTTGCAAGTGTGAATTGTGCTGCTATAAACATTCAAGTGCGGATGTCTTTTTTATAGAATGTCTTTTTTTCCTTTGGGTAGGTACTCAGTAATGGGATTGCTGGATCAAATGGTAGTTCTACTTGTAGCTTTTTGAGGTATCTCCATATTGCTTTCCACAGAGGTTGTATTAATTTGCAGTCAAACAAGCAGTGTATGAGTGTCCCTGTCTCTCTGCATCCATGCCAACATTTATTGTTTTGGGAATTTTTGATAAAAGCCATTGTTACTGGAGGTAAGTGATATCTCACTGTGGTTTTGATTTGCATTTCCCTGATGATTAGAGATGTTGTGCATTTTTTCATGTGTTTAGGCACCAGTTTACCAGACTTTAAGCTATACTACAAGGCTATAGTAACTAAAATAGCATGGTATTAGCACAAGAACAGAGACACAGAGCAATGGAACAGAACTGAGAGCCCAGATATAAAACCATCCTCATATAGCCATCTAATCTTTGACAAAGCAGACAAAAACATACACTGGGGAAAAGAATCCTTATTCAATAAATAGTGCTGAGAAAATTGGATAGCTATATATAGAACACTGAAACAGGATCCATACCTCTCACCTCTCACAAAAATCAATTCACAGTGGATAATAGACTTAAACCTAAAGCATAAAACTATAAGAATTCTAGAAGAAAATGTTGGAAAAACTCATAAAGACATTGACCTAGGGAAAGAATTTATAAAGAAGACCCCAAAAGCAATCACAGCAACAACAAAAATAAATTAATGGGACCTGATCAAATTAAAAAGCTTCTGCACAGCCAAAGAAACCATCATGAAAGCAAACAGACAACCTACAGAATGGGAGAAAATATTCACATGCTATACATC
>CAUYPO010149331.1:0-14133 GCA_963574435.1 Cheirogaleus major
GTGTGTGCACATGTGTGTGCATGCACGTGTGCGTGTGTATGTGTGCATGTTTGTGTGTTGGGGTGCTGTCAGGATACTGAGGAGCTAGACCATGGCACTCTGGAGCCCAGCTGGGGGAAAGGGTCTGAGTCTCGCTCTTCAGCGGACATTCACTCGCTCCCCTGTTTCCAGTGCAGCTCCTCATTCCTACCTTCGGCCTGGCACCCCTTAACCCGCACCCCTGGCGTAGCCTCTGCCGTGCATCCGCTTCCCATGTGCAGCTGCAGAGCGGGGCGCGTGCTGGCAATGTGGCCTGGGCAGGGGTTTTGGGGGGGGTGTCCAGTTTGGCACTGACCTTCCGCCACCCTGGTGTTTCAGCCCCACCCCCACACCTGTCTCCAGTGGTACCTGGTACCTCCAATTCCTGAAGCTTCCAAGATTCTGCACTGCACGGCCTCTGCTTCTTATCGGCTCCCCTCCCTGAAGGCACCCAGCAGAGAGGAGAAAGCCAAGATCCAAACCAGTTGTCGCTTGACCACCCATTCTCCCTCTTGCTAAACCGTGATGACATTTCCCAGTTTCTGTTGCCCCTCTCCCGTTCGCTATCTTCTTATGCGTTTATAGCTTTCTTATTCCTTCGCCCTGACTCTAGCGAGTCGTGGGGGCTGAGCAGAGACCGACATCTGCACAACTAGATGGAAGTCTACTTCCCTCTTAGTCTCAGTCTCCTTAGCTATAAAATGGGCCTAATAATAGTTTCTATCTCAAAGTTTGTGGGAGTTAAGTGAGATAGTGCATAGAGAATGTTTAGCATGGAGTCTAGCAAAAATATTCAACAAATACTAGGAAAAACGACCAAACAAAATTATTGGTCTTATCCAAGGGCCTTTGAAAAATCTTTGGAAGAGTGAAGTAGTTAGAACCATGCAGAGAAGCTTCTAGCTTCACATTCTGCTTGCTCACCTCTGGTGTTTGCCTTTCCCCCCAATACTGAAAAAAAGAAGCCAAAAGAAGTAGACTAGAACCACGCTCCTCAAAGTTCACAATGCGTACCAGTCACTGGGCTCTTGTTAAAATGCTGGCTCTGACTCTGTTGCTCTGGATTGGCTGAAGAATTCACACTGGTGCTGATGATTCTGGTCCTGCCGGTCCGAGGACCACACTTTGAGTAGCAAGAGGCCAAATGGTGGAAACTTACCAAGGTGGCCAGAAAGGAGCAGGAAAGGGGAAGATGTCCTCTGGGGGCTCCTTTGGCTGGTGGTCTTTCCATGGGGGGCTTTCCTCCTTCAGGATGGAAACCTAACGGGGATAGTGTGGGTTCCTCTAAGTGGCCACAAGATGTCATAATGTCATTATATGAATTCTCCCAGAAAGGTTCAAGTCTGGGTGTCAAATTACGTTCCTTAAAGCAGGCAATGGAAAGTGGCGGCTACCTAATCATTGCTGCTTCAGGGACCAGCAGGGCTCAAACCTCTCTCCCCTGGGCCCAGGACAGATGTCAGGCTGATGGCAGAATCTTTGTCTCGCCCACCTTCTTCCACTGCAACCTTGTTATTAGAGTCACAGGAGAGTCACATGGGCACTAGAAATGACATCTGCCATGAGAAAAGACAGGCCTTTACAGAAAGACAAAGTCCAGTATTCCTCATAGTGTAGCTCACAGAACCACAGTTTGGAGGGATGTTTTTCACAAATATCTTCCTGAACAAATCGGTTACGGAAATGCTTCTGTTCTATCCTCTTCTAGAGATGTTCAAAAAACCCATTATCATGTCAAAGGATCTGATAAGATCTGCAGGAAACCAGCCTGGGCAACATCACTGACTCCCACACTTCTCAAACATCTTCAGCCATGTCCCTCCTCCCTCCCGTCGTGAATGCTGTTTAAGACAACAAAGCCCCAATGTAATTTTGCCAGAAACCAATGGTTGCACCTGCACATTGGAAACAAAGGCTGGTGTGGCATATTTAGGGTGCTAGAGAGGCAGTAAAGAAAGATGACTTTGAGGTCACCTGGCGAGAAATGTTAGCTCTCTCCACTTCTGAACCTTCAGAGAAACTGAGTCATCTCTCCCATGATTACAGCCCTTTGTACTTTCTTCTTCATGCTAGAGGTGTTGATGTTTATTTAATCTCCCCAGCCATTAGGTGGAACCATAAGAAATTGCTGTTTATGAAGGTGAGAAATAATCAAATGTCAAGAATTTCGCATGGTCCCACATAGACCAGGGGTTGGCACAGATTTGGCCCATGGGCCAAACTACTCCACCCCCTATTTTTGCGAATCGAGTTTGATTGAAATTCAGCCACGCTCCTTCATTCATGCGTTATCTATGACGGGCATTCATGCTATAATGGCAGAGCTGAGGAATTGCAACAAAGACCTTCTGACCTGGACGGCCAAGGTATTTACGATCTGGCTTTTTACATAAAAGGTTGCTGAACCTAGTATAAGCAGTAGGTAGCCTCTTGATGAGAGAAAGCCATAGATGAGTGATGTTTGTAGGTTTTCTGCTCTCCGTTGGCAACTCTGCAGCCTGCACATGGTAGGTGCTTTGTAAGTGTCTTAGTCCTTTTTCCGCTGCTATAACAGAACACCACAGACTGGATAATTTATAAAGAAAGGAGATCGATTTGCCCATGGTTCTGGAGGCTGGGAAGTCCAAGGGCATGGTGCTGGCATCTGCTCAGCTATCTGACGAGGGCCTTCTTGTTGTGTCATAACATGGTGGGAGGCACCACATGATGAGGAAGAGAGAGTATGTACGAGAGAGAGAATGGGGGCCAAACTCGTCCTCTTATCAGGGTCCCACTCTTGATATAACTAACCCACTTCCATGATAACGCCATTCATCCACTTGAGGATTGTGCCTTGCATTGTAAGCAAGATCATTCTCATTCCCCAATTTTCCCCCATCTCTGCCTTTAGCTCTAACTCCATTCCACCCTCATGACATAATCACCCCTTTATGGTTCCCACCTCTTGATACTGTCAGAATGGCAATTAAATTTTAACATGTGTTTCGGGAGGGTCATTCAAACCACAGCGGTAAGTACGGGACCTAGAAAATAGCCACAAGCCTTCTTCCTGGAATGGGTGATACCTGATCTCTCATCTCCTTCTCCAGATCTTTGGCTTCTATATCTTGACTTGCTCCCAGGCAAGTCTGCAGGCAAGCTCCTGCTGCCGCCAAAGAAGTCAGCTTCCTCCATTCTGATGAAAAAATTCTTCAAAAGTCTCCAAGGGCCTTTGGACATCAATCAGCTCACCCTTAGAGCTGTGTGGATGAGGATGTATAAATGAAGCAAACATATGGATTATATTTCCATCAAAACACACATAACACTCTGAAATTAAGTGGGGAAGTGCTTTGTGGGATCAATCCACTGCTTGGCTATTTCTAAAACTGCTTAAGGAAAGTTTGATAGGTTTGATAAACCTCCATCACAGTGTGGAATTAGCCTTTCTCTCCCCAGACTATGCAGAAAGCTCAGAAGGGGTGGAGTGAAGCCCATCAAATGGAACTACTCATTTGAAATCTTCTTGAGTCTAACTTAACGAATGATTGACAGATGTGGATGCCCTTTTGGGAGTATGTTTTTCAGTCCCCCTTGGAGGGACAAAATGGAGGCAAAGGTATACCTTTCTAGGGTGGTCTTTTCATTTTCCTTCTGATGGATGCCTGGTGTCATTAAAAAAATAACTAAATGAAAGAAAATTTGTTGCACACCATACCTGTTCATTGTCAAGAAAACGAGAAGAGACAGATGAACAAAAAGAAGAAAATAACAACTGGTTTGGTGTCACCTCGCAGTGATAAAGCAGCCAGATGGCCATCATCCGAGCAGAGTTGGAGGGGAAGGCAGAGTTGGGGGAACAATTGGGGAATAAGAATGATCTTGCTTATAACACAAGGTACATTTGGAGGTCAGGAAGGCACGACAACATTCTTGGGTTGGGGCTAAGGAGCTAGGGGGCTGAGAGACGTCATTTCCTCATTTGGACCCTGTTTTTGGTCTCGAAAATTGGTTTTTCAAAGCGCCCTGCCCTTTGCCCCAAATCTCTGTACCATGCAACTCTGGGGTGAGCCTGGAATTTAGCTCTGGGCATTAGGAAAACATGAATTACTTTAACTTTTTGTGGGCCTATTAGACTTTCAAAATATTAGTATTTTTGGCAGCACAATTGAAGGGACAGCGTGGATGGCAGAATAGGGTCACTCACTGCCTTGCTGAACAAAAGCCCCACTCATGCCAATAAACACAGGAAATGGGCAGGAGGGGAGGCTGGCCTTACCCTCAGCTTTGCCTCTTTTCTTGTTCTCATAGCAAGTTGGGCCTATGTTGTTTTTTGGTGCACGTGGAAAACCCCACTGAAGAGCTACCCTCAAACAGTCTCCAGTGTCTTTTTCCCTTGACACCTCCTCTTACAAAGGATCGAGTGCTATATATTTTGCTTTTCCTTGCAGCTAGGGTGACGGGGCATAGCCTGTAAGTGAGGGTCTGCTGGGTGGGGCCTCTGGGAAATCTCCTCTTTTCTGCACAAAAGTGATTGATGCTATTTTCCTATGGCCAACTCATTACTGACGTGAGCATGGAGGAGATGTCTGGAGCTGCAGCAGCCACTTTGTGTCCGCAAGAGAAAGGCCAAGAGAATAACAGAGGTCGGTCCTGAAATCATTGAAATCAGTGTCAGTGGCTGCCTACCTCCAGGCTGTCCGTTAGGTGAGAAAATACCCCGCTCTCTGTGTGAGTCAGTAATCGAGTAGGAATCAGGGTTTCTGTTATTTGCAATCAAATGGCATCTTAGCAGATATATCGAGGGACCTGCTCAGCTCACCACCAAGACAGAGGCCCATCAGGGCGTCATCCTGTACACTTAGCTGTGGCAAAAATACACTTGACGTTTTGTCCCAAGCTCGGTGACTGTGTCTGGGTCTCAACAGGAAACTGATGATATATTCAAACAGGGTAATTGAAGGGAGTTTAGGAAAGGCGCCAGTGACAATGGTGTTGGAGGGCTTAGGGAACCCACAAGAGATTGGTTAGTGCCCTAAGGCTACCAGCTGGGCATTGTACTCAACCCTCAGAGCCAGGGAGAACAGCTTAGAATAAGGCTGCCCCACGGCGTATGATGTGGGGCAGAGGGATGCTGCCAACTGGTGGTGACCCAGCAGGGACATACGTACCCTGTCCTTTCCCTCCTTCCACCCACTGATCTCCTGCCAGCACGGTAGCCCCCCCTTATCTGTGGGGAATATGTCCCCAGACCACCTAGTGGGTCCCTGAAGCCAAACCCTACGTACACTGTGCACAGATTTCTTTTTCCTTCTTCTCAATTTCACGAACAGAAGATTCATTCTCTTAGATTCTGGCAACCTCGGCATACAATCTTTTTCTTTCCTTGCATTGAGAACCTTTACCTTTTCACTTAAAGGAAGCACTTCACGGCTTCTCCTTGGCATATCGCAACGGCCAGCTGCACGACTCTTCTGCTTTGGGGCCATTAATAAGTATTCGTGTTAACAAAATCAGGGTCCCTTGAACGCAAGCTCTGCGACGCCACGGCAGTTGACCTGGTAACCAGGATAGCTACCGCGGGACTCACGGGCAGGGGTGGTGGCCAACGTCAATCCGCTGGATGAAGAAGGAATGATCCCGTCCCAGGTGGGGCAGAGTGGGGTGGCGGGAGATTTCATCACGCTGCTCAGAATGGTGTGCAATTGAAAATGTAGGAATTGTTTATTTCTGGAATTTTCTATTTCATATTTTTGGACGGCAGTTGCCTGTGGGTAATTGAAACTGTGGGGGGGGTGGGTGACTACTGTGCTGAGGAGCAGCCGGACGCAGAGGAGCCTGTGGACACGCTGCAAACAGGACAGTCCCCCAGGACGCCGCGCGGGCTGGAGAGGAGTGGCGTGCCACTCCGGAGGGGCGGACGGGGTCCCCAGCTTGGTGCCACCTATGGAGGGTCTGAGGCTTCTCGGGGAGCTGTCCTCCACCAGTAGGGAATCATGACTCAAGGCTCAAAGGCTTCCCCTTAAACTTGGAGTGCTCTTGGATCTGTGTCGTCCTCTCTCCAAGAAGAGGCCTCCAGGGTCCCGGAGGGTGGCCCACGGCTGCGCCTGCGGCTCTCACTGGCTCTCACTGGCCTGCCCGCTTCCCTTTGCCGAAGCCCCTGCTGTCGCCGGAGCCCCTGCTGGGCTGCCTGCCTGGCACGATTCAGAGTGTTAATTGGGCACCAGGCGGCTGCTGGGAGCCCTCTGGAATCAGATCAGTTTTTACAATTCTGACTCTATTTAAATATCTCAGGGGGCTTAGATCAACCCAGTGAAACCCAAGCCCTTAGCACGAGAAGACCAGAAGGGAAGGAGGACTTCTGTCCCAGGTGTCAGAGCCTCACTTTGATGGCTTCGTTTCATCCATGACACAACCCCTTCCCCCCAACTCTGCCCAGGCGGGAAGGGAGCACGGGGGAGGGTGACTTGCCCCATGCCTCCAGGCCAGGGAGTGGCCGAGGGAGGGACAGAAGCTGGGTCCTGGAGACAGCTCTGTGGCTGGCCCTGTCCTGCCCCACACGGCCTCCCTGTCGCCCATGGGAGTCTTGCTATTGGGCACTCGCTGCGTGCTCGCTCGGGTGCAGAGAGGTTCAGCCTCGCCCAACGCCACAGACTCCTGGCATCTTGAAGAGGAACGCCCAGGAGGTCTCCCGACGTCAAAGCTTGTCTCCTTAACCAGCCGCGTCCAGATCCAGGCTCCGCAGGAGACCCCAGAACAGCATTCTCTGGAAGCCCCTCTCCATGCGGGTGCAAATCTTTGGGCTTTTTCTGGCCTGAGCCAAAGTTTCCTTTGCACCCACAGGATTCAACCAAAGTCAAAGTCATTGCAGTACACAACAGTCTTTAAGAGCACTTCGTGCCGGGGTGAGGTCTTCAAACCCTTCGAGCCTTGGTATTCTCATCTCTAAAATGGAGCCGTTAACTCTCTTAAGGTCGGATTCCCCAGAAGCTAGCCCTGGGACTAGGATTCTGGGGCAAATAGTTTATTCGGAAGGTGACCCCAGGGGACACTAGGAGTGGAGTGGGGAAAGGGGACAGAGGAGAGAGGGCAGCCACTACGAGTAAATGACCACACTGGGGGCAGCGGCCTCGGGGTGAGGTCAGACCACACACAGAGTTGGAGCTGCCGAATTGATCTAGGAACTCCCACCACTCCTAGGCTGCGGTCTGCTCTGGGGACGGGATTAACTAGGTGAGGGGGCAGAGCCAGCGAGAAGAAAGCCTGCGGCAAAGAGACGCAGGTGTTGGCGATCGGAGTCGGGCCAGGTGCACTGCACACGAGGAGGGGACGCCGCCAGTGTCCCAGACGCCTGTCACATGGAGATGCTGCGAGGGGGCAAGGACACAGTGCCCGGCACCTCCTAAGTGCCCCTAAATGGTGGCCGTTACTATTACTATTATTGTCATTCCTGTTCCCGTGACTACTGCTGACTCAGAGCAAATCAAGCAGCCATTTGGTGCTGGTAATTTATCCGCCTCCTATGAATTTTGACATCGGAGTGTTTTGCTTTAGCCAAACGTTTTATTTCCCCCAGGGACCAGCCACTGGGCACAAAGCCCTGAGCTCCTGGCCCGTGGTATGAGGATTCTAGCCAGGTGTATTTCCCAAGCACAGGAAAGAATTTGTCTTGTGGGAGGAAATTGGGTCTGGCCATGTTCATGGGCTGGGCTCTGCTTTTCCCAAACTCTTTAGAGAAAAGAAAAAAGCACCAACCCTCTCCCTTCCGCAGCCAGGACAGCGTCTGCTCTCTCCAGCTGGCACACGGCGCCCGAGGGCTCAGCCGGGCGCGGCCAGGCCCGTGTGCGGACTCCTCAGCCCCCGCCCTCCCCTTGTTCCCTAAAGGCCCCAGACAGAGAAAGGCCAGAGAAAGGCTGTCTTTGGGCCCTGCAAGAGGGTGGAGTTGCTTCCTCCAATTGCCCTCCCCCCTTCCTTTGTACCTTCTGCGGCTTCCTCTTCCCACCCCGCCCCCAACCTTCCCGTTGCCTTGTCATCCTTTCTCTCCGGGCTGCTCGGGAGGGCTGGCATGCGGGTCAGGATTTATTCCCACATCTACCCCCTCGGAACCCCTGGCTGGGTTTGCAGTGTGTAGAGGGGGGCTCTCCCTTCCTCTTTCCTTTGGGTCTGTTCCCTCTTGCGTTTGCTTTGATCTCCAACCGACGCCCGGCAAGTGGACAGGCCCACCCACTGGTCTCTTTCCGTGTGGTTGAAGAGACGTGTTTTCCTGTTCTGGGGCCGGCTGCGCTGCTGCTCTGCAGAGGGGGAGGCTGAGCCTGGCTGGCCACGGAGGGAGCTGGAGCCCTGCGGATCGGAAGAGATGGCCGTGCTGGCTGGGTGGTTATCAGGGAGCTGATGGGTGAGGGTATGGATTTGCTGCCCACTGCCCAGGGTTTGAGGCAGAGCAGGGTGCTGGGCTGGGGTGGCTGCAGGTGACATCGGACAGATCCTCAAGAAAAGGCAATAGGCTCTCAGGAGGGATTGTCAGGTGCTGCTCTTCGGAAGCTTCCCAAGTTCCTGCCATTCAGGAGGAAATGCAAATGAGAAAACAACACCGCTGGAGCACTGGAGTTCAAGTTCTGAATCTGTTGCTATCTGGCTGCGAGGCCGTGAGTAGAATACCCAGTTCTTCGGTGCCAGCACTTTCTGAGTCCTCAACTGGCTAAACCGACACCTGCTCCACTTAGTTTGGGGGCTCATGGTATCAGCTCTTGCTACATAAAAAGAACCCCGAAACTCAGTGGCTTGTAACAACCATCATTTATCTAGCTCACGATTCTGTGACTCAGCGGACGGGGCTGGGTTCAGCTGAGTGGTTCATCAGTCTTGACTAGGCTCACTCATGCATCTGTGGGCAGTTGCCAGGTCCACTCGGGGCTGTCCGGTCTAGGTTGGCCCAGCTGAGACCGTTTGTGCCTGTTCTTCGTGGTTTTTCGTTCTCCAACAGGCTAGCCCCGGTGGTCTCCGGAATCCAGGGAGAAGTGCCTAAAACCTTTTGAGGCCTAGACCTATAATACAACTCCCACATTGTCACTGCTGCATCATTCTAGCGATCAAAACAAGTTACGAGGCCAGCCCAGATTTAAGGGGTGGACAAACAGATTTGATATGGTTTGGATGTTTGGCCCCTGCAAATCTCATGTTGAAATTTGATCTCCAGTGTTGAACGTGGGGCCTGGTGGAGGGTGTTTGGGGGCAGATCCATCACGCATGGCTTTTGCCCTCCTTGTGATGATGCATAAGTTCTTGCTTTATTAGTTCACGAGCGAGCTGGTTGTTTAAAAGAGCCTGACACCTCTTCCTTCCTCTTTTGCTCTTGCTCTTGCCAAGTGACATGCCTGCTCCTGCTTCCCCTTCCACCTTGATCAGAAACTCCCTGAAGCCCTCACGAGAAGCAGATGCTGGTGCGATGCTTCTTGTACCACCTATAGAACCACGAGCCAATAAATCTCTTTATGAATTACCCAGCCTCAGGTATTTTCTTTATAGTAGTGCAAAACAAATATAAGATCCCACGTTTTGTTGGGAGAAACAGCAAAGTCACAAGGCAAAGGCATGTGGATACAGGGAGTGGAACAGTTTTGGCTACTTTTCGCAAACAATCTGCTATACTCAAGAAATAACAGGTTCAAAATCACTTGGAAGACCAGAAATTCTCTAATGCAAAGAGAAATGCAAAGGGCAGAAAGTCGCCTTAAGCCCACAGCCCAAAGGGATGCATTGGTAATATATTAATATTTGTCTGGGGAATCTAGTCATTTTCCAGGCTCATGCAATGGCGTTTGGAGTGAGTAGGAACTGGAATTTGAATGACCAGAAGAACAGAATTAGATGAGAATCCCTTTTCTGGTTGTCTGTTTGCAACCTCTGAGAAGTGAAGTCTCCTGACTGGTCCACCTTTGGGCTTGGACTTACACTGATAGGACTAATACATTTAGATAACTTGGAGAGAGGTCCAGTTTCAGGGACCCCCGCGATGGAGGATGGAGTCTTGCATGGTAAACCACATGTCCCGAGAGCATAGCAGCACAGGGAGAAGGAGTTCTAGGTGCTGTATGATTTATAGTAGAACCTACCCTACCTCAGAGTGGCGCATGTGTTTTCTCGAAGGGGTCAAAGCTGTCACTTGGAGGAGACATATCTTGAAACTCCAATGCTTTGGGAGCTTAAGCAACCTTGCTGTGTGACCCTCCTAAGTGGGTGTGATGCCGAGAGCACGTCACTCATTTCTCCCAGTTAATGACAGCAATTGCTGGCCACCAGGACCCGGTGCCAGTGGCGATTTGGGGCTCTGGAAGTTGGTGGATTTTCAGCTCCACCAGCGCCAGCAACGAAACAGCAAAGTTTCAACGCAAAAAAGCTGCGAAATCCCAGACTTCCTAGCCTCGCGGGGCCTGGGTCGCGTTCATGGGCACATGCAAAGCATGTCTTGGAGCCTGAACTGGCTTCCAGAAATATCGGCCAATCATCGTCCTTGCTGGCAACGTACTGGGGTGTCTATTTCTCTTCTGCTTTCTCCAGCTCTGGACATTCTCACACACACACACAAAACAATCCTGCACGGTTTTAAGGAGTTTCTTTATGTATACACACACAGAAGCCGAAGAGTCCAGAAGCCGCTTGATTGGGAAACGATTTGGAAGACAAACGATGACAGCCACGTTATGGGACATTGCCAGCCAATTGCTGTCCTGCTTCAGAGGGTCAGACAAGCTGCACGTGTTTGCATGCTCGCTCGGGACAGCGCGTCTCCCTTCCTCCCCAATTCCCCTGCACGGTCAGGCTGCACGTTTTGCTCCCCGGGGCCTGGAGGTTAATTGCTGCACACAGCGCCTTCTCCCAGCAGGAGGTGGGGCTTGGCAGCCTGTCCCTGCACGTGGCCTGCCAGATGGGTGGCACGTCCCGCCCGCACCGGCTGCTGGGTCTGGGTTTGTTTTTGTTGGTGTTGGCTCTGTTCCAACAGAGGCTACAGATGTGGTCAAACCGGAGGGGGGGGGAGGGGCCGGCAGCCAATGGGCGAATAAAGGAACCAATCATTTCTGATTGAATCTGATCTGCCCAGAACTTTCTGAAGGGGGCAGTGAGAAAAGCCAGGCTTGGCCTGGGCCGCTGCCGGTTTCTATTTCGGATCTGCCGTCTCCGTCTCCGTCCCACCCCGGGAGCGGGAAGCCTGGGCACTGGGGGCTCATCTCAGGAGCCCCAGGTTCCAGGCCACAGGGAGTCGGGGGGCAGGGGAGGGATGGTTCTCCTCGCCGGGCTCCGTGGGACTGGCTCAGCCCTAATGACAGCTGGCAGGGTTGGCAGAGAGCCGACTCCCCCTCACGCTCTGACTTGTCACCTGGCAGGTAAAAAGGATCCCAATTAGCTGCCTCAGCGATGCAGAGCCTGGAGCCCTGTCACCTGCCTTCCGTGGTGGCGGAAGCAGAAGCAAGACTGGGGAGGGGGTGCAGGCAGCAGGGTTTTGGGAGCAGCCAGTTCCAGGAAGAGGCTGCCCACTCTTTGGGGTCTCCTCAAAGCCCTGGGGACCCCTTTTCGAGGTCCCTTGCCCCAGCAGGTTTTGGGGCGGGCCACTAAAAGAATTAAGGACGGGCTCCCTCCTGCCTCTGTCCTCCCCTGTCATTGCTTCCGCTGGCTCCCGGTCCTCCCGGGGTTCCTGTGGCTTTCCCACCAGGAGCCAGGCAGGGCCCTGCCCCTGGCTACACCTGCCAAATGCAAATAGTCGCTAAAGTTATTTAGCGTGTCCTCACGTCGCCTTTATGTCACGGTGTCCCCTAGGCAACCGCTGCTGGAATGCAGTCAACCCATAGAGGCTCTTCACTTGCAGGGACAGAGAATGGCTCTTGTCACTTCTTGTCTGGGGGCTTCTCCAAGTGCGGCCCTGACGTCGGGAAGCAGAGTCCTCGTTTCTTATTTGAAAAGAGGGCAGAGAGAGAGACCTGACGCGACTGCCCACCTGGAAGTCAAAGAGGTGGGAACTCAGGGTCCCTTTGCCGAATTTCCCTGCACGGGGCTGAGAGGAGCACAGAGAACGGCCCTGGTCCCCTCCGCAAGACCCTGCCACTCGAGCAGCTATGGGAACAGAGAGAGAAGTTTCTCTCTTCTTTCCAAAGATTATACAGAGAAGTCAACCTTTCTTAATTTTAAAGCTATTTTTCTCATGTCAACAAGAAATTTCTTACAAAAAATCAGAAAATATAGATGGGTATTAAAAAAAAAAGAGGGAAATAGCTCTACCCAAATTCCCCATAGTCCCATTGCCCAGAGATGATCACTATCAACATTTCGGTCATATGCATATATTTGCATAAAAGTCTTACACAAATTACCCCCAAACCCAATGGCTTTACACAGTGGTTCTCAAACTTTTTTGGTCTTAGGTCTCTTTTATATTTGTAAAATCATTAAGGACCTCAAAGAGGTTTTGTGAGGTCAACCGTATCTATTAACATCTACTGCGTTAGAAATTGAAACGGAGAAAATGTTAAGATCAAGAACACAAAAGCATATATTCCGTGAATTACTGAAGTGATGATGTCACCATATGTCTCACAGCCTCTGGAAAACTCCACTGTGCACTCCTGAGGGACTGAGCGTGAGCCGGGCAAACAGCATCTTAGCAGCACCGTGAAAACAGCTTTGACCTTATAGACCCTCCACTCGTTCTTGGGGACCCCAGGAGTCCCCAGATCACACCCGGAGAAACGCTGGTTAAAAAAAAAAATCAGTATTTCCTTTTGCTTACGAGTCCTCAGGTCAGCTGGATGGCCCTTCAGGTCCTGACTGGGCTCACAGGTGTGTCTACAGCCAGGTGTGGCAGGCGGTGGCTCTGCGGAGCTTGGCTGACTCTCGTACTTGTCGGGTAGAGGCCAGTCTAGGACAGCCCCAGCTGAGACAGCCGGGCTCTTCTCCATGGGGTCCCGCACCCTCCAGCAGGGTCGCTTGGGCAGTGGCAGGATTGGGAGAGCAAGAGGGAGTGCGAAGTGGGCAGGGGGGAGAAAGTGGGTGGAGAGAGAGAGAGAGAGAGAGAGAGAGGGAGGGAGGGAGCTCAAGGCTGCTCGAGGCCTGAGTCAGAACAGGCGTATGGTCAATTTCTCTATATTCTATTGCCCAGAGTGAATCGCATGGCCAGGGGGTGCAAGATAGACTCCACCTCTTGTTGGGAATTGCTGCAAAGTCACATTGCATACTATCCTTTGTGGCTATTTTTGCAATCAATCTATCGCATATTCCACATTTGTTTAATGGCTGCGTTATTTCCCATCAAATAGACGTGCTGTAAATTACTCCAGGCCTAATTGTTGGACGTTGAGGTTGATTTTCATTTTATCCTAATGCAAACGAGACTGGAGCCAGCATTCTCGTGCATGTGTCTGACTCTTACCTTAGGGCAAATTCCTGGAAGCGAAATTGTAGCAACAAAAGGCGTGAGCTCTATCAAGGTCTTTGATCCGTTTTGCCAAATCCCTCTCCGGAGAGCTCACCCTAGTTTCTGTTCTCGCCTACTGGTTTGAGAGGCTGATTTCTACAAGGACGTGAGTGTGAGATCGTCTGCAGACAAGGCCCGTGGTCCTCGGTAATCCCGCTGCTGAAGGAGGAGCTATTCCTCAGCCTGGCTTCACGGACGTGGCCGCGGCCCGAAGACAGACACTGAGGAGGATCCTGTTCCCAGACTGGGGCTCTGAGTTTATCCACGCAGGCCACTTTCCTTTCTCGCCCCTCGCTGGCCAGAATTATTCATTACAGATTCAACATGCACCTCTTCCCTCTCCCAAGAGAGTAAGAACCATCTTTTTCCTTTTATTTATTTATTTTTTTTGAGACAGAGTCTCAAAAAAAACTCTGTTGCCTGGGCTAGAGTGCCGTGGCGTCAGCCTAGCTCACAGCAACCTCCAACTCCTGGGTTCAAGCGATCCTCCTGCCTCAGCCTCCCAGGTAGCTGGACTACAGGCGTGCGCCACTATGCCCGGCTAATTTTTTCTATATATTTTTAGTTGTGCAATTAATTTCTTTCTATTTATAGTAGAGACGGGGTCTCACTCTTGCTCAGGCTGGTTTGGAACTCCTGACCTTGAGTGATCCTCCCGCCTCGGCCTCCCAGAG
>CAUYPO010149332.1:0-17968 GCA_963574435.1 Cheirogaleus major
TATACAATTATGAGTCTAGCATCCCTGGTTTTTGTTATTGTGTTTATACCTGAGACAAAGGGATGTTCTTTGGAACAAATATCAATGGAGCTAGCAAAAACGTAAGTGTTCTGTATTGTGTGCCTTGGTTTCTCAACAATACTCCTTGGTCAAAAGTGCAGCTGTTATATACAACTAAGGAATAATATTTGAAATTATTTTAGGATATTCCCTTCGGTGTATATCTCAAAATGCAGCAGTTTCCAACCTTTTTGTCACCAGGGATGGGTTTCATGAAAGACAATTTTTCCATCCACTGGGATGGGGGGTGGGGGAGGAGGCAGAGCTCAGACAGTGATACTAGCTATGGGGAGCTGCTATAAATACAGATGAAGCTCCCCTTGCTCAACCTTCAGCCCAGGGGTTGAAGACTGCAGTCTCAGTGCATAATTCTGATTTCCCTGCCTTGTCTTTAATTTGGGTGATTCAGCTAAAGAAATTGAATAACCATTGCTTTCCAACAAGTGACTTTTTTTTTTTTTTTTTGAGACAGTCTCTCTCTGTTGCCTGGGCTAGAGTGCAGTGTGGCATCATCACAGCTCACTGCAACCTCAAACTCCTGGGCTCATGTGATGCTTCTGCCTCAGGCTTCAGAGTAGGTGGGACTACAGGCATGTGCCACCATGCCCCGGCTAATTTTTCTATTTTTTGTAGAGACCAGGTCTTGCTTTTGCTCAGTCTGGTCTTGACCTCCTGACCTCAAGCAATCCTCCCACCTCAGCCTCTCAGAGTGCTAGGATTACAGGCATGAGCCATTGTGGCTAGACCAAGCTTTCAAAGCTCTATTTAGTAACCATCGCAGAACCTCTTCCATCTCTCTCTGGCTCCCATACACAGTAGGTTTCTTTGGGGTTTTGAGTAGGTCCTGGGACACCCTGGGCTAGGAATTTGGGCCTCAGCTCTTCCATGCCTATCAGACTTATAGGTCTCTGAGCCCTAAACACTTACTAAAGCTAAAATTAGCAGAAACATTCTTGGGCTTACCCATCGACAATTGTAATAAATATCGCATGTTCAAGGTAATGTTAAGAAAGATAAAATTTCTTATATGAATAGATATTTAGAAAACTAGTTAAATAAATTTCACATGGAGAGGTGTTTAACAATGTAACTTAAAAGTGAGACACTTTAACTTAGAGGGGGGCCCCGAAAACTCTTCTTTCTTTTAGTAGATTTAACTGCCAAAGCTATGGCCTGGGGAAAGAGGTGACACAAGGGGCTAGGAATGAAGGAGAACTTGTTACTCTTCCTAGGATTAAATCATTTCACTGAGAAATGTAGGGATACTTGTTCTTGAGTTTTAATATAATGGGAGCAAACTACATTTTTACAGTTTGTGGTTTTCTTTTAAAAATACTTTCAAAACACTGGAGAGAAATGTATGATTACAGATACTGTGGACATAGTGATTCTTTGGCTTTTATCTGAAGGAAAGTAAAGCTGACAGGTGAATTGATGGTAGGCATATGTGTGCATATATATTCATATTGGCCAAATTGCTAATCCTGGTAGGGGGTGTAAGAAGTATATATAAAATATATTATATATAACATTTATATTATTTTATTATTCAATTAATATATCACTTTATTATTTAATTAATTTTATAATTAATAAATTATAAAATTATATTTTAAATATAATATACATTTAAAATATATATTTATATATTTATATTGGCAAAATATTACACCCCTGGTAGGGGATGTAATAAGTATATAAATATAAATATAAGTATATATAAAATATAAAAATAAGTATATAAATATATATTTATATTGGCCAAATTGTTAATCCTGGTAGGGGGTGTAATTAGTAGGATTATGAAAAATTTTCACTTTGTGTTCTACATCCTTATAAATGGCTTAAATTTTAAAAATATTTTACACTATAAAAAGCAGAGAAAAAGTCTCTCAATTTAAGCCATAAGGTAAATATCAAATTGTAGGGCTAATTTTTGATACAGATGAGGCTGTTTTTTTAAAATAATAAAAATAAAATGAAAATGATTCATTTACAATGAGAAATATAATTGCCAGGAAGGCTGGATGCGCCATCGGCCCTACCACGGCATTGCCTGCTCTATGCAAGCTGAAGCCCAATGACTGGATTTCTTGGCGGACACAGAGTCTGAATGAAACTATTAATTAAAAGTATATGATTTAAATCATTAATGGCCTCAGACCTTGATAACTCCAATGTATCCATCTGTAAATTGGTAACATTCCTGATAGATTCAGGTCTTTTCCAGAACTGAGAGGGCAGGACACCAGTGACTTCCAAGTCTATGAATCTTCCTTCAATTCTCATCCTTCTTTTTGCCTGTTTCACATCAGTTATCTATCGCTGCATGGCAAAGCCTCCCGACTGTAGCGGTTTAAAACAACAACTTACTATGTCCTGTGCTTCTCCGGTTTGGCTGGGTGGTGCCTCTGCTTGCTTCACCTGGGCTCACTTGTGCGGCTACATGGGCAGGAGGGCGGGCGGATGTGACCACACAGGTGGCAGCAGGTGCTGGCTGCAGTGGGGAGCTTCAGTTCTCCTGCAGGACACTATGTGGCTCCCTCACATGTCAGACTCGGGCAGCATGCCCCCGGACTGAAGGCAGGAGCTGCACGGCCTTGTGGGGTTGACATCTGGAGCTCACACATCACTTCCACCACTTCCTACTGTCAGTACAAGTCCCAGGCCAGCCCAGATTCAAGGGCTGAAGAAACAGACTTAACCTCTTGATGGGATGAAGGGCAAAGAATGTTTGGCCACATTTAATCTATCACATCTATTCATTCTTTCTTGGAATTCTCTTTTTTAGCTCCTGTGAAACAGTCTTCTTCCCTGGCTCCCCTCCTGCCTTACTGACTCTTCTCTTCTTATTTCTCCCTCTGTTCATCTGGTATAGTCATCTTTGAAGATTTGGCCCCATGTCCTTAGGCCTTAAGACTCAATGCAAATCCTGATCCTCGAAGCCCTGAGTAACTCCAGCCCTGGAAAGCACTTCTTTTTCTTGGATTTTCAATATCTTCTAGTCCCTTTTCTTCTATACTGCCTTAGCTAGCACCCTTGTGGTTTCACCTCCTTAACTAGGCTATGAAGTTTTAGTTTCCAGGGAAGCTTTTTGCCCATTGTCTTTCTTATGTAACATCTATAACGCCTACCTTCATATTGGTTCCTAGATGATCAAACAGTACCCACTGTTTGTTTGATAATTTGTTTCACTGGCTTCACAGTAAAGCGTACATACACTTTAAACTATCTATCTCATAATTCAGGGAACAAAATTCCTTTAAAAATAAAGTTTTGTTAAAATTCTTAACCAAAAGTCAAGGAGAGAGTCGTGATTTAATTGAATGAAACTAAGGGCCTACTTTACTAACAATCCCTACTGTTCTTGCTCTCGAAAGTCTAACTTGAAAGCAGAATGTTCTGTATGAGTTAAGATTAAGAAACTTTCAAATCTATTTTTCATATAGGGTTATTAAAATGTATCAAATTGCAAACCAGAAGCTGGAAGTGGTGGCTCATGCGTGTAGTCCCAGTGACCGGGGAGGCTGAGGCAGGAGGATTGCTTGATGCCAGGAGTTTGAGACTAGCCTGGGCAACATAGAGAGACCCAGTCTCTTAAAAATAAAAAATAAAAAAATGAAAAAAATTGCAAACCAAATGAAAATTTGAAGACAGAACCAGGCCCAGCGTGGTGGCATATGCCTGTAATCCTAGCACTTTGGGAGGACAAGGTGGGAGGATTGCTTGAACCTACGAGTTCGAGACCAGCCTGGGCAATAGCAAGACCACATCTCTAGAAAACATTTAAAAAATAAAAAAATGAGCAGGGCATAATAGTGCGTGCCTGTTGTCCCAGCTTCTCAAGAGGCTGAGGCAGGAGGATCGCGTGAGCCCAGGAGTTTGAGGCTACAGTGAGCTACGATGATGCAGTACACTCTAGCCTGGCAAAAGAGTGAGATCTTGTCTAAAAAAAGAAAAAGAAACTTTGAAGACAGAACTTATGAAAATCTAATCTTTCCATCTAGTGGGCTTCAGAGTAAGACATTTCTTAAGAACATTATGATGTGGGTATCTAAAGCTCAACAAAGCTAATTCAGAATTTGGGGTGGGGAAAGAATCTAAGTTAGTAAAATTCTGCCTTATGAAGTGTATTTGAAAGAATCACATTTCTGTTACTTTTGAGTCATGCAATACTCAATAAATCCAGACCCTCTCCAAGAAAGTTATAGATTGCATATTAGGAGAGGACCAAAAGCTAAAGGTATGAGGAACCCCTAGAGAGACTACACGAATACTGCAAGGTTTGCATTAAAGAACAAATTGGTGTGGACTATTATAAAAGGTGAAGTGGCAAAGCAGTTCTGCACTTGAAAGTCATTATAGCAGCAGTAGGATCAGCTAGGTGTGTGTTGTGGGGAAGCCCAGTACTGAGGACAGAAAAGTTGCTTTTAGAAGTCTTGGTTAACTCCTATTCATGCAATACTAGCGAGCTAGCTGAAGCAGCAGGTTGGCAAAGGCTTTTAAAATGGAAATGTCAGCAGTCTGACTTATGTAAGCTGACCAAAGTATATCTGAAGTATGTATGTTAAACAAAAGACAAAAAAATAAACAAGTTATCAAATTAGTTAAGAAAATGTGAAGCGGTAGAAAGCCCATGGAACTTGCTAGTATGCAGAAGCCAAAGTGAACTTGAAGACTGAGGAAAGACACTGCCCAGGAAAGGGAGTCCTTATGAATTTAGAAATTAATAAAACAGTGAATCAACTTTTGTCACCAGGGTAACAGTCCTGATGTATAAATCTCAATGACTGTTTCTAAGAAGAAAGGAAACTATTTATGATATCAAATTAACTTCAAATTGGATACTACACATTGCTTAACATTTCCTCTGTCATATTTGGAGTTGGGCTCTTTTACCCTCTATTTCTACAAAGCTGAGAAAACAAATACTCTTCCAAGAATGTTAAGTTTCTTATAAACAGTGACTCAGCTGAGAGGTCAGAAAAGATTTCTGCAGTAGTGTGATTTGAAAGGATTTTATTTTGAACTTCTGCCTGGCCAGCTACAAAATCCAAATGGGATGGATTGCTGTTTCAGGTGTGATTTTCTATACTCTTTCCCCCAGTTTAAGTGGGCACAAATGGAGAGAATAATAAACACATTAATGTTTTCTAAATATTTTAGTTCTGAGGCTTAGATTACTTTTCACTTTTAGTAGTTAATTTGATGTGGCCATTTCTTCACTCATTCATCCATATTTATTTATTCAGTAAATATTTATTGAGCATCTATTATGTGCCAGGCACTGATCTAGGTTCTAAACATTATCACTGAGTACAACCACCAGGAGAGTTCAAACGTGCTGATTAGATAGTAAGTGACTGGTGAGGGGGTGGGTGGCACTTTCAACTGCATGACCTGAGAAGGTTATTCTGGGCTGTAACATTTAAGATACAATCTGGGTGATAAGAAAGTGCCAACCCTGAGAAGATAGGGGGAAAAATAATTCAGGCAGAGACAACAGTTAGTGTATGGCTACATGAGAAACACACTTGACCTGTTCCAGGAATGGAAAAAAGTCCAGGAAGCTGTGATCATTGAGACTGAGTTAGCAAGTAGGTAAAGACTAGTGCACAGGGCTTTGCAGGCTGAGTGAAGAGTTGGGTTTCCTTCTAAATGCAGTGGGAGTGACGGCAGGAATTTTAACCAGGTGGTGACATGATCTGATGTACACTTTAAGGCATGCCCAAGTGAGCATCTGCAGCCACTCAGCTGCAGGAGGCTGAGAAAGCATGTAAGCATAGTGCTACGTCTCTTTTTCTGTCATCAAGTGGCCTTGATGCTGCCTGGCAGTCACACATGTCCTAGCCCATTACCTCTGCTTCTCTCCTGGACAGCTGCTCAAAATCACCTTCTTTCTCTGTAAACCTCTGCACCTCCTCACTCCCCACCACTGGCCTTCCTTCTGACTTCAGAAAAAATGGACACAATCACGAGGGCACTTTCAGCACCTTCCAAGTCAACGTGCACATCGTAATAGCATCCAAATAGACCACCTCCCTCCGGGACCAGGCATGAGCTCCGCCATTCCCATGCGAGGCCAACCGCTTCCTGCCCTCTCCCCGCTCCCGTCTCCAGCACCTTCTCCAACAGCTCTCCCTGCTCACCCCTGCATCATCCATATTTTTACTTCTACCTCTTATCAGCATAGAAACCTGCTGTGATTCTTTCCCCAGCTCTTTTTTCTGTAAAAAAAAAAAAAAAAAAGAGGTCTTTTGGTGCCGTTTTTCTTTCCAGCTTTTGCCCTATTTTTCTGTTACTGTTTATAGCAAAGTTCTTCTAAAGAGCTGTCTGCATTCACTGTCATTGGTGCCTCTTCTGCTCTTCCCATTCTCTCATGAACCTGCTCCAGTGAGACTTTCAGGGCCATCACTCTCCCGAAATTGCTTTTCAGTGTCCCAGTTACTTCATGTTGCCAAGTCCTGTGGTCAATTCTCATTCTTCACCTTAGACTATCTTAGACTATCCCCACCATCTGCCCTCCTTCCCCAAATATTAATACTTCACTGCCTTTAGGGACCCACCTCCTGGTTGTCTCCAGCCTCAAAGTTGGCACGCCCCAGGGCCCGGTCCTCTGACCGCTTCTCTGTCACGCTCACCAGCTTTTATGTCATCCGTATGCCAGTGACTCTGAAGTTTACATCTCAAGCTTAGATATCTCTCCTGAGTCGGAGGCTTGTCTTTCTCTACATCTCTTTTCAAATGTCTAATAGATATCTCAAGCTTAGCATGTCCTAGATGGAACCCATGATGTCCCCAAACCTACTCTACGCACAGTCTTATCCACCTCAGTGGACGTCAACATTATCCTTCCATTTGCTCTGGCCATAAGCCCTGGAGTCTTCCCCGACCCTCTTTCTCTCACACCCACTTTCACTCTATCAGGAAGGTGTGTGGGCTCTTACTTGCAAATACATCCAGAGCCTGCCCACCTTCATGGCTACCCTGATCTGAGTCACCATGATCTCCTTCCTGTGTTACTGCAGTAGCCGCCTACCTGGGCCCCGTTCCACCCTTGCACCCCACCAGTCTATTTTCTACACAGCAGCCAGGTGATCCCTTTACATGAGATCAAGGCATTCCTTTGCTCACACCCTCCAGTGACTGTCCCTGCAGCCCTGCACATCCTACTCCTCTCCCCATCCACTCTCACAGCCACACAGGCCCAAAGCCGCATCCCAGACACACCAGGCACGCTCAGGATGCGGTCTTGGGACTAATTTTCTCTGTCTTACGTTCTCTTCCCCTATATAGCAACCTGTCTCACACCTTCAACTCCTTCAGACTCTTCATGTTACCCTATTTTTAAAAACTTTTATTATTATTATTTTTAGAGACAGAGTCTCACTCTGTTGCCCAGGCTGCAGTGCAGTGGCATGATTTTAGCTCACTGCAGCCTCAACTCCTGGGCTCAAGTGATCCTCCCACCTCAGCCTCCAGATTAGCTGGGACTACAAGTGCCAGTTACCATGCCCAACAAATTTTTTTAAAAAAATTTTTTATTAGGCTGGGCGTGGTGGCTCACGCCTGTAATCCTAGCACTCTGGGAGGCTGAGGTGGGAGGATTGCTTGAGGTCAGGAGTTTGAGACCAGCTTGAGCAAGAGCAAGACCCCGTCTCTACTAAAAATAGAAAGAAATTAGCTGGACAACTAAAAAGATAAAGAAAAAACTTAGCTGGGCATGGTGGCGCATGGCTGTAGTCCCAGCTACTTGAGTGCCTGCACGTCAACAAATCTTCAGCCCCACCAGGGCCTGGAAGCTACTGAGTATGGGTCACCCACATTCTCACTTCCTTTCTTAACCTGCCTAGATTCCATGGACCACCACCAAGTCCACCCCTTTCCTGGCCCCTTTTCCCTTCACAACCACCTATACTCTCCTCAAGCCTCCAGCACTCCCTTCCTCTACTTCCTCACTCTCTGCTAATAATTTTGCTTTCTATAGTTCACTGAGAAAACAGAAATTAAGAAACCATCTCATCCTCCTGCCACAAGATCTACTATGTACATCTATGCCCACATACTCTGCCTTGTTGCAAAGGCCAATGCTCCTATTTGTGTATCATTAATTTCCCCCTTCTATGGATAGTAACACACACACACACACACACACACACACACACACATACACACACAAAGCTGCAGTATTTTCCACACTTAAAAGGAATATCTTCCCAGACCTCAAATTCCCTCCAGGTACCAATCCATTTCCCTACCCTACTTCTCAGTTCTCTGAAATTCTTCATATAGCTCCTTCCCTAACTTCATTACAATTTCTGATCAAATGTCACCTTTAGCCACCTGTATGATGCAGTCCCTCTCTACCCAGTTAAATCATTTCCCCCACTTTACTTTCTCATTAGCACTTTCACCACTTCGAATTTTGTGCTTATGTACTTGTCTACTCCACTAAAATGTAACTAAACTCCTTGAAAGCAGAGTCTTTATCTGTTCAACCCACACCATTTACACATGCAATTAACTGGTTTTAAATTACAGAAAAACGGTATCTGAAAAGGTGGCCCTCTCTTTTTAAAATAAAGGTGAAGTACTATAGCACATTTTGATGCTGATAGGAATAATCCTGAAGAAGAGAATTTGTTAATGCAGGAGCGAGGGGCTAGTGCAAAAGGCAGAACATGCAGATGTAAATAGAGGCATCCTGGTAGAGCTGAAAAATGGAAACAAAATAGGATCTGGGATAAAATCTCCACTAGCTCTCTGTATGTAATACTGTCCTTGGAATCCTTCCCCGAAGAGGACTGCTGTGATTGTGTTCTGAGAGGACACCTCACCTCACCCTTTGCATGAGATTGCCCAAAGTTCTGCGGCATACTGAGTTTCATCAGACACCAGGCTTCACAATAAAAGTCTTTGTTCCATAGCTAAAACATTAAAACCCCAGGGTGATTTTAAAAATAATAGCCTGCACATTTTTTTTCAAGAACTGTAAACTACGAATGACATTCTCATTAGTGCTTTTTTCTCTTTCAGGAACTATGTGAAGAACAACATTTGTTTTATGAGTCATCACCAAGAAGAATTAGTGCCCACACAGCTTCAAAAAGGAAAAGCCCAAGAGCAGCTCCTGGAGTGCAACAAGCTGTGTGCTGGGGAACAACCCAGGCGGCTCTCTCCAGAGACCTAACAGCCTCAACACCCTATGAACATGGATGCAGTGTCACAACACTTAGTGGGGTGTCTTTGGACCAATGCATAGTTGCTACTCCTGTGTTTTCTCTTCTGTGTCATGGAGCTAGTTTTAAAAGGACACTCTGAAATTACATAAACAAAAACTCTTTAACCCTTTCTTCCCCAAAAGGAATCTCAAAAGGTAGATGTGCTATACAAGGTCTTAAGTGATCTCTTTTTGATTCTGAGCAGGTTATTGGGTTAAAAAAAAAAAGATACTGGCTAGTTCAATACTTTCTACCTTTTTTCTTTTCACAGAGCAGCCTTTGGAAAGACTTAAGTCCCAGTGGTGAGATCAACCTTTGCCTTAAGCTAAGTATGTATGGGGGCCAGTTGCTGCTTTATTATTCAGACACAAGTTGTCTGGACACAAGCTTACAGTTTGTGCCTACTAAGACACTACCTAGACTGGGTCTTGTGTAAAAAAGAACCAGGACACACAGTGTGGACAATTTAATTGCACAGATTTTCTATTAGATTAGAAGCAGATACTGTCTAGGATTTTAGTGATCATTCCTAGTTACAGTTCAACAAGTACAAAGATTATACAGCTTATTTTATGAATTATGATCTAGAATTTAATGCAAAATATCCTTTTGAGTTTCATGTTAATATTGTTAAATATTTTAAAAAACTGACTTTCCAGTAGTTGAGAAAAATAAGCATTTTTCCATTTTTAAAATGAATATCAAAGACAATTTAAAAATCCTGGGACCATATTTATTTAGAAATAGTTGTTAGTAAAACATTAGAAAAGGAGTCAGTCAGGCCATTAGGTTATTTATCCAAATCTCTAAGCAATTAGGTTTAAGTTATTAAGTCAAGTGTATAAGAATCCTCTCCTTGTAAGGTTTTCATGACAACTTATAGTAATTCATAATTTCCTGCAATTTTTCGCACTCCTCAGGAATATCACTACCTCAGGTTATGGCACAATGGCTATAATCGATGCTGACTTTCAGATGACTGCAGACATAATAAATGACATTCACACATAAAGACAATTTTCTATGTTCTTCTCTGTGATGAAACATATTGATGGACACCTGTACCAGCAACATGGATTTTCACCCACACAAAGATGGATTGTTCTCTTCTATATTTCTCCAGTTGATTTTTAAGACTTGGTAAGACATTTTACCAATAGAATTTGGATATGATGATAGAAAATCCACAATAAAGAATCTTAAAGCACTTAAGTAGTAACCCATTAAATTACTAATATTACAAGCTATGAAAGACACACAAAAAACTTAAAGCATAACTTGAAAAAGAATTTTAAAAAATGATTAACCTGAAGAAAAGAGAATCCTAAGGGCCAAAACTCCATTTTATTTAGCTTGGAATTTTCCTACTGTTCCCTAACAAACTGTCCCAGTTTGAAATAAGGGTACAAGATCCATGACATTCTCTTATAACAAAGTGAAATAAGTGTTTCCCTTATAACAAAGTGAAAAGACTGTATAAATCTACATAATATAAGAGATTCAGGAGAACGACTAAAAGTCCTTATTCTGAAATGTATTATCTAAGTTAAAATTGGCAGGGGAAGCTAAAGGCAAAGGAGATTTGGATCTTAATTCTATCATGGTATATTTCATATGTAAGTTAGAGCATGCATTGTTGTTTTGTTTTGGAAAGAGAAGGGAAAATGTGTTCTTCAGAGGATCAGTTTAAGAAATTTATCATGATCCTTTGTAGTTAGTAAGTGTAATGATTGGGTTTTCAGGCTCTTGTATGAGATGTGCCTTCTTGAAACCTTGTTATGGCATGGAAAAAGAAAGAAATTTATCATGAATCTTTGGTGAATTACAGGCCAAGATTTTTTTTAAAAAAATCAAGACAGGTTATCAATATGAACTGTTTTTCTTTGCCAAACATCACAGATTGTACGATATTTAACAAAACTGTTCCGTGTTTCCTTTGAAGTTCAAATAGCTATTTCTTAGTTTAGCCATTCACTGTAAATGGGCAGGAAATTGTTTATCAACCTAGCTGGTTTATTACCAGTTACCTCAACTTCAGTATTTTAAATCACGCTCTTGTATTTTTCTTTTATTATCCTGAGTCTGTAACTAAACAATTTTCTCTTCAAACTAATTTTTACCCAATTCCCATCGCCCCATACCAATTCAAGCTTTTTGGTTTTCAAAAATAAAAAGGGGGGATACTTATAATTTGTATGTATATATTCACAGTTTTTATTTATAAAAAAAAACCTTACAGTACTTGTGGAAAGCCAGCAGAAGACATCAGACACACTCATTTTTTCCCAGCTTTGTTAAGTTTAGTGGATTACCCATGGACACTTTGCCAGGTGGGGCTCACTCGGCAGCCCCGAAAACAGACCTGGTCAGATTGTCTTTCCCCTAACTTTTTCAGACAAAACACTTTAATGAGCTATTGATCTACTCAGTTTTCAAGTCATTCAAATACTGAACATGTTATATCTTCTGGATCTGCACCTTGGCTATATAATCATGTTTTTCCCCCTATTCTATCTTTCTTTGTGAACACTGCAAAACAAGAGGTCACTTATTACTATTAATCAAAACTAAATGAAAAATCTCCAATTTTTACAAAAGTCTGCCTATAATTCTTTCATCTAATTTTTATTCTCTATATTTATGAGTTTAGCTATCCTATTAGATCTTAAAATGAATCAAATAAACACAAATTTAAAAAAAGAAAAATTTAAGTCACAATTAAAAAAAAATCACAATTAAATCTTTCATAAGAAAGAAAATACAAAAGTTAGCCTCTGCCCCCTACTTTGGAGGGAGTGAGAATCAGGATAAGGGAAGGCATTGAGAAGAAAGAAGATAACATAAAATAATATATACAGTTCAGTACAGTGCTTAAGCTAGGTTTTCAAGATTTTATAATATGGTAAGGAAAAATGTACTATATATGGAGGTGAAGATGTTACAATTTTTCACAAAGGTTTCAAAACCTTTTGGAAATTCAGGTTTTCATGGAAAATGATGTTGGAATATTGTCTCTCTTAAGTTTCTCCTGAGAAGCTAATTTGACTCTCCACTCAGTTTTATTTCTAGGTAAAATCACTGTTGGTTACACTAAACTCCTAAGCCTAAGTGGTAGAGCAAGCTGTTTACCACAGCTTGATCCTGTGTTACCACTCCTGGGCTCCAGGGTGAGCCACAGATACTGTTTCATACATACACATTTATTATAACTGTAAGAGTAGCAATCCCATATACTAAATACTCACTCTTTAGCTCCATTAAAATAAGACATAGCAAGGGGAAAGACATATCTCACAAAATGGCTTTCAAGTTCAAGTGGAACTGTATTATAATTATACTGTGGCACAGAGGCAACTTGTGGGCACTTCTTGTTAAAACAGCACAATGTTATCAACTTCTGACAAGACTCTTAGTATAGCCTTGAGCACCAACCTAAGAAGAATGAGTCAAGAACCTCAACCACTTCCCTACAACTATAGTTGTTGAGTCTTTCCAGAATAACAAAGGTCCAAATGAGGCACAAGCCATCACAGCTTCTTTCTCTCGTCCATCTAGTGGGTAAGAGGATTCTCTTTTTAAAACTACAATTTCTTCACTTTTAAAAGTGATTTAACATTTTCTATCATATTAAATTAGAAACATAAAACATTACTCTTTATCTATAAAGTTCTACTCTGTTTCCCTAGAATTTATATACACCTTTTTATTTCTAATCTGCATGAAAAAAATTCCTATTTGATATTTGGTAACAGAGCATTAAAAGATACTATATACATGTGGCGCATATATGTATATATATATATACACACACACACAAAATACACTTCAAAAAGAAGCCAACCCACTTTAGCCAAAGTCTAAGCTTGCATAGATTAAAAAAAAAGAATTACAAATACAATTTTTGTTAAAATAGAAAATGGGGAATAAAAGTTATAGAATGGATATGAAGAGAGATCTTTTCCAAACTTTTATTTGTGCACATTCAATTGAAAAAGATAACTTTTACAGGTTCTTTGGTGCCCATATTCAGCATACAAAAATGTAAAAGACTATTCACAAATAAAACACATTAGCTCAAACTGGAAAAAAATAACAATGACAACAATAAAACAATCTAAGGTAGTGCACACTGTGACAGCTCTGCTTATGGGGACATGAGAATTACTGCGAAAATAAATAGAATGTCCTTTTGTAAAAGCAGCAATGTCATGTCTTGTAAACTTCCTTTTTATATTACAGCAAGGTTTGGAATAAAATCCAAAGGGACTGGAGCTTACACTGTAGCCGCGAATGAATAAAAGAGTCTATTTCCTCAATTACCGTTGGTCCAGTTTTCCTTTTGTTTTGAGTCCAATGTGCAGCAGGTTTTAAAAGGTGCTCAGTTAGAGATTCTAACCAATTAAGTGAGGAATTATAAAATTTCTTTCCTGCTTTCAAACACAAATGGGTAAATCTGTTCCACAGCAGTAGCAACAGCCTTTACGTTGGGCCCTGTAACAAACACAATGGAGGAAGGAGTGAGAAGAGTTGAGAAGGGGAGTGCTAGGAAAAACTGATTTCCCAGAATTACAAATATTCAAGTAGTTTAGAATATCAGTTTAATTGTTTAATAAATTCTACGCTTACGTAATTGTACACATAATCATAATAAGAACCAAAAGAATATAAATTTTTTCTAGACAAGAGAAATCTAAAAGACAAAAAATAATGTTATTCATTTTGTTTTAGGGCACCAGTCTGAAAAGAGAGTGTTAGAAACTGCACACAAACTCTCATGAGGAGAATAAAAAGCACTGTAATATAATATGTATGAAAGGAAGGAGTAAGAAATGGGACTAGATGATCACTGTCCTTTTGGTCACTGTTGTCTGGCTTTTGGTTAGGCTACAACCGAGGCTTGCAGGGGTCTGGAGGAACGCAGAAGAGTGAAACAAAGCTGCTGCCAAAACACTGGGAAACCAGAGGGCTGTTTTAAACTACATGGTCTAAAAATACCCACAGATTTACTACCTTTTAGTATCCACACGTTTATTTCTAATCTGGTAATTTCACCCTCAGAGCTTATCCAAGTCAATAGGGGAAAAAAAGGTACAAGATAGAGAGGTGACCCTACATTTGAATTAATCCATTTAACTCCAGAACAACTTTTTAAAAGTATAATCTTTCATTTAAATAGCTAAGAAGAAACATAAAAAAGGGCAATGAAAAGTATTTTCAAAAACTTTATTTAGAATAGAAATGGTTTCATTAATACACACCTCTTTTGAAAGATCCTGAAAACTTACATATCCATCCAGTGTGAATGCTTTGAACGTCCTGCCCACATCCTATCTTGAGTCAGCTCCTTCCTGACTGACCTTACCCCTCTCCACAAAGGAGAGTGCTTACTCACAGAAACCACACAGTATGTGCTCATTGAATTGTTAACATTTTCTAGGATATTCCAGATGTAAATAATGTATTCTACTTAACCAGGTCAATTATTTTCAATTTCTTATTGTGTTGTTTAATTATCCATTAACCCAATAAATACAGATTTTTACATATGTACCATTTTATTCTACACTTATCAGGGACTATTCAATAGATTTTGAGGCCTCTCAGATGTTCAAGCTCCAAAGTGTGGAATCAGATAGTTGAAAAAAGGGAACAAACAGACTTGCTCTCCACCACCCCATTTTTAAGACTTAGGTGGGATCCTGGCAATAGGCTTTGAAAATCTCCAAGGAAGATGGAAAAATCCATGGGATGAGTCAAAACTAAAGCTTATTTATTGAGAGTCTAAAGGTTCTCAAAAACTATTATTCTCCTCTAAGGACTGAACAAATAAAAAGTAAAACACAAGGACACTTCCCTTAACTCAGTTTTGCCTAAGGTTGTGTTTGACTCCCAAACAATCTGTAATCACAGTACCTTTAAAAATCATACTGCATGCTAAAGCTACCCTTTGACATGTAGGCCCAGTCTTCTGAAACCACCCCTTCCAAATACTTAAAGATTCAAAAGATATAATAAAATACACATAGAACATAACAAATAGGTACCAATTATATTTGAATATTTTGCTAAAGTAAGACCTCTGTGAAGTTCACAAACTAAGTTTTTTGTGGGTATTTTAAATGTCAGATATCATAAATTAAAAAAAATCATATGATGGATATATAGAATTTTCTTAATAGCTCCAAACTGGAAACTACTCAAATGCCTTTGGACAGTACATTCACATACTGGACACTATACAGCAATGAGAATGAATGATCTACATATACCTACATGGAACAATATGAATGAATCTCACTAAGATAATGATGAGTAAAAGACACAAAATAGTATATGTAAGACTTACAAATAGTACAAAAACAAGTAAAAGTAATCTACAGGGCAAAGTCAGGAGACTGGTTCCCCTTAAAGGGCAGAAGAAGTGACTGAAACAGACAAATTAGACCTTATGTCTATCTTGCTATGGCCATTTCTTATATCATTCAATCTGTAACTGCTAAGTTTTGTTTTGATATCATAGAATACCTGTTACTGTGATACTTCCCGTTGAAAAAATCTGTAATGTAGCTCTTAGAGACTTTATCCGATAGCACACAGCAGGATGAAGTTCAGGTTCATAACTATATAAAAAAAGCCACAATTAATATAAATAGTTATAGCCTGACTAGTAATTTTAAATTTACTAAGTTATCTTGATTCTTCAAAGACCTACCTGGCATGAGGTCTATTGTTCTTTGTGAATTCTGGCAAACGGATTTCAAATGGCATGTTACACACTGCCAAAACGTTAACAACCTTAAAATCTGTAAATATTACCTTTAGGAAAGAAGTAAAGAGCAATGAATTTATTTTGAAACAAAAAAAATCTGCTCATCATAGCAATCCTTAATAATTTAGTGGAAACAAGATAAAATAGAAACATCTTAAGCGTGGATTTAATATTGTTGTTTTTTTTTTAATTATTTTTTATTTTAATTATTATGAGTACATAATAGTTGTATATATTTAGAAGTTGCTTAGGATTAAAAACTATAATTGAAGAAAAAAGCTCAAAAACTTCATTAAAAAATTAAAACCTGAGATGTCTGCATGATTAAAACAGTACATTCAGGGTCTTTTGAATCATATGTTTAACTTTTTGATACTTTAAATGAAATATTGAAAACTACTGGGAAAGGAGTGAGACTAGTGTGGAAAAAAACAATGAAAGCAGCATTCTCCTTCTAAAGAATCAAAATGGAAAAGATGTCACCTTAAAAAGTCAACAGAGTGTACATTAGCCTCCAAAGGTCAGATGTTTTTCTCACACACATTAAGGTAAAATGATATTTCTGTGAATTTAGTTAGACGTTTATTTTCTCTTGGGGGATAGAGTGATAAAATCGTGTTTTTAACTAATTGTTATTTCTCTCACTTCTAATTAGTTATGCTGAGAAAAGCAGCACCAAGGCTGAAAATAATGTTCTCTTAATTACTTCAGCCACTCCCACCATCTTGAATCATTTCATTTCATTATCTTTTCAAACATTCCTCCTAAAATCACAATTGTAGATGAGCTAACTACCCTCCAACTCAGTACTTGCACAATGCAGCTGAGGAAACTGCAAAGTTGCACTACCCTCGAATCCAGGTACACGTCAAGGCTCCCTGTATTGCCATTCTCCTCAAGCACCAAACCCCATGCTCCAAGAGCAGTTCAGTTGTTCCTATCACCTTCTACTTCAGAGACAGAGTCACCAGAGAGAAACTCAACCTCCCATCCTGTTTCCACAAACTCATCTAAATCCCAAATAGTCTCACCCTCCTCTTCAGGGACCACATCTCATTATCTTTCATTTACCCATCATTTTTTTCTAGTGATCCAGCAATTCCATAATATGTTATCATTTTATTCAAAGGTATACTTCTACAGAATTATATGTGATAAAGCTGACATGCCTGACAGTCACTTTACAAGTGGGAGAGCCTGCCAACCCGTGTGTCCGTGTCAACAGGACTCTGCAGCTCTCTACTCATTATCCTGACCTGGCATTTGTGAGATGACCAAAAACTTTTTTTTTTTTATTGGTGAGAAGTGAAAAAACTAATAGTTGAAAAGGAAATTAATCTGTAAGGAAACAAGTCTCTCTATGGGAAAGGAATTTGGGACAAAGCCAGGGATCTTTTACAAATATCCACAGGCAAGTTTTGCTACTCATTTTCATACTGAAAGCCAGCATATAAAAAAAAAAACCTAGAAAAAGTTCAACCATTAAGAAGAGTTTCTGTGGTGATTTCTTTAGTCTATTATATTAAATTTTTTTAATTTCACAAAAATAAATCCTTGAATATTTGCAGTTTGGATAATTTTTGGAATTTACCTGAAAACCTAGTTTCTGCAGACTGCGGGCTAAACGTCTGGCACCAAATTTAGCTTCTTCTTCACTATGGTTTTAAGGAGAGGAAAAGATTATCAGTTACACAGGAAATAAATTTTTTTTTTTTTGAGACAGAGTCTCACTCTGTTGCCCAGGCTAGAGGCATCAGCCTAGCTCACAGCAACCTCAAACTCCTGGGCTCAAGCAATCCTATTGCCTCAACCTCCCGACTAGCTGGGACTACAGGCATGTGCCACCATGCCCGGCTAATTTTTTCTATATATTTTTAGTTGGCCAATTAATTTCTTTCTATTTTTAGTAGAGACGGGG
>CAUYPO010149333.1:0-20753 GCA_963574435.1 Cheirogaleus major
TTTCTTGGTGAAGACATTAAGTAAGGATAATCTTTAAAATTAAACCTTAGTTCTATTAATAATTATGATTTTTGAGTACAGAGCTTTTTCAAAGTGTGAATTGCTTCCTTATTTGATAAAATTGAGAAGCAGTATTGCCTAGTGGTTAAGAGCCCTGGATCTAGAGTAATAAAGATGTTGATATAAATTCTGTAATCCCAGCCCTTTGGGAGGCTAAGGCAGGAGGATTGCTTGAGGCTAGGAGTTCCAGACCAGCCTGGGCAACATAGTGAGACCCATCTCTACAAAAAATTTTAAAAATCAGGCCAGGTGTGGTGGCTCACACTTGTAATCCTAGCACTTTGGGAGGCAGAGGCAGGAGGATCACTTGAGGCCAGGAGTTCCAAGACAAGCCTGGGCAATATCGGGCCCTGTCTCTACAAAAAATAAAGTTAGCTGGGCTTGGTGGCTTGCACTTGTAGTCTCAGCTACTTGGGAGGCTGAAGCAAGAGGATTGCTTGAGCCCAGGAGTTTGAGGTTGCAGTGAGCTATGATTACACTGCACTGTAGCCTGGGTAACAGAGCAAGACCCTGTCCCCAAAAAAAAGAAAAAAAATCAGCCAGGCGTGGTGGTGCAGGCCTGTAGTCCTAGCTACTCAGGAGGCTGAGGTTTGTTTGAGCCCATGGAGTTGAGGCTGCAGTGAGCTATGATCACACCACTGCACTCCAGCCTGGGCTGCAAAGTGAGATCCTGTGCCTAAAATTAAAAATAAAAAATAAATTCTGGATCTAAATCATACTGATTTGGGGTTAGGAAGTAATGTGTGTAAAGGGGTTAATTGGCATAATACCTGGAATATAGTAAGCAATCCAGTAAGTGTTAGTAATTATTAGGGATCATAAATCTTAATGAATACTTACTCTGTGCCATACTCTATGCTACCTGCCAAGGGATACAGAAATTAGGGCCGGGTGCAGTGGCTCACGCCTATAATCCTAGCACTCTGGGAGGCTGAGGGGGAAGGATTGCTGGAGCTCAGGAGTTCAAGACTAGCCTGAGCAAGAGTGAGACCCTGTGTCTACCAAAAAAAAAAAATATATATATACACACACACACACATATATAGAAAAAATTAGCTGCATGGGGGGGTGCATGCCTGTAGTCCCAGCTACTTGGAGGCTGAGGCAGGAGGATCACTTGAGCCCAGGAGTTTGAGGTTGCAGTGAGCTATGATGACGCCACTGCACTCTAGCCTCAGTGACAGAGGAAGACACTGTCTCCAAAACAAAAAAAAAGAAATTATATGACATTCTTCCTAGGTAGAAACCTGACATAGAATACTATTGTTTCCCCTCGGTATCCTAGAACAGCCTCCTTCTATATACTGAATGATAGGCATCTTTATACAATTTAATTCTTCATTCATTTAAGTTTGGCTGTTCTCCTGCCATTGTTTATTAATGTTGATCATATGGCTACTTTGTCTGGCACTGTAGCAGGTACTGAGGATATGAAATGTGAATAAGAAAATTAGTGGCTGCCCTCAGTAGAAGCTTGTGTAGGCATGGTTTTTAGTTTTAAGGGATCAATTAATGAATCTGCTTTTCTTGGAGCATTCTTTGATTTAGAGCCTAATATTATCCTGAACTTGGATAACATTTTATATTTCGGATCATCCAGTTAACACAACATGCACATGAGGTTCTACAGCATGGGAGTAATATGATATTCACATTTAATTTACCCCAGTTTAACTATAAATGCTGCTTTTCCTAACCACCTATTCCTAGCCCAGGTTTACCCCCCAAGAGGTAGTAGAAATGAGAACAATTTGAAGGTAAGCCAGTCGGCTCAGTGAGTGTGCACTCTAGAGTGAGAGACTCAGATGGGGGATTATGAATTTGCATTTCCTTCCTGCCTTTCACAGTGTAAGCAAGCATCTTGTTATTACATATAAATATGTATTATTCATAAAAAGTGGCTTCTAAACTAAGTCAGCTATTTTATCTATTAACTGAACGATGAAAGAAATTGTTCCAATCCTTTGGAATAAATTAGCTGTGTTCACTTATGGAGAGACAGTATATTCATATTGAATTTAGTATGTCTTCCTAAGGGATTTTCTGGGGTAATCTGACAATCTTTAAGGATTGAGCTGACTTTAGACCCTTGGTCCTATAAGTGAAGTCAGAATTAGTAGGAGTCTGAACCTCTGCCTTCAGGAAGTTTATAATCTAATTGGGGCACATATCTGTACTGGATAGAACATCTATAAAACAGTTCACAGTAAAGGATATAAGCAATCATGAGGATAAATGGCAGTTGCATGTCAGAATGGCCCCATTTGCAAATGTTCTGTCCCATTGTCCCCATAAATACAACCATTTTTGTTAGGAAACAAGTCCAGATTTTTGGTTTAGGGAAAAAAGCCATCTGTGTCAATAGAGGGGATGTGAAAGAGTGAAATGGTTTTATCCATAAAGTTTCCTTGGAAATATTGCCTGGCGCTTGATAACTAGCTAGAGATAGATGAAAAGCACAAGAATGTTTCAGACAGGGCAGATATTAGAAGCATGGGTATGGAGGTGTGAACGATCAAGCAAAACTGTTGATCTTTTTATTTGGCCAGATAGTAGGGGACACTCTAGAACGTCAGGAGATGAGGCAGACTAAGGAGTTAAGATAAATTCTCTTGGCCATTATCTGTTTCTCATCGCAGTCATAATCATTAACTGAGAGCACCGAGGCCTTTTATTAATAAATTGCTTTTTAACTTTTCTCATGGTTACATTTACGTTGTGAATTTTATTGAAAACACCTATTAAACGTGATTTTTATACTTTGTGTAAAAATCAGAGTGGATGTGGCCGCACAATTACTTTGTAAGCCCTTGTGGAAATCAGTGTGATGTAACAGAGGCAGGAGGCAGGAGTCCGGACCCAGGGTGACCTCAGGAAAGTCATTTTACCTCTCAGTTCCCTCACCTTTAAGATGTTAGATCAAAATCAGATGTTTTCAGTGCTGTACTTTTTTTCTTTTTGATGGAACTTTTTACAAATGAGGCTTTACTCAAAACGCTATTATAAAACAGAAGTGATCTGCTTAATAATGGGGGATGGAGAGCTAGAACCCCCAACTGCCTACCCAGCCCTTCTTCCCAGAGTTCTTCCTGGAAGTCTTTTAGCTCAGGAGAACACAGCTGAAAAATCCCTGGACTAGATCCCTGAGGTCTCTTCTAGAATTTAACATTTTCTGATTCCTATATTGACAAACTGATTAGAATTTCTTAAAAACAATTTTGAGTAGGCAATGCAATACTAAAGGTAATTTATTTTTTTATTTTATTTTATTTTTTCCAGCATATCGTGGGGGTACAAATGTTAAGGTTACGTATATTGCCCTTGCTTCCTCTCCCCCCTAAAGGTAATATACATACTTAATTGCATACCTACTCTGTGTAAGATACTACTAGGTACAGTAAGCAATATGAAGAGAAAAGATAAAACACAGGTCCTCCTTCAAGCAGTACACTTGAAGAGGGAGAGGGGAGCAAAAGAGAGAGCTTCTGTAACTTTTTATAACACAACTCATACTATATAGAGATTCAAGGAAACAAGATTTTCTCCTGAAAAATTGCTGCAGAAACCAGGTGTGATGGCTCACACCTATAATCTCAAGCACTTTGGGAGGCCCAGGTGGGAGGATCCCTAGAGGCCAGGAGTTCCAGGCTAGCCTTGGCAACATAGCAAGACCCCATCTCTATAAAATATATATATATATATATATATTTTTTTTTTAGACAGAGTCTCACTCTGTTACCTGGGCTAGAGTGCCGTGGTGTCAGCCTAGCTCACAGCAACCTCAAACTCCTGGGCTCAAGCGATCCTCCTGCCTCAGCCTCCCAAGTAGCTGGGACTACAGGCATGCGCCACCATGCCCAGCTAATTTTTTTCTATATATTTTTAGTTGGCCAATTTTTCTATTTTTTAGTAGAGACGGGGTCTCGCTCTTGCTGAGGCTGGTTTCGAACTCCTGACCTTGAGCAATCCGCCTTGGCCTCCCAGAGTGCTAGGATTACAGGCGTGGGCCATCACGCCTGGCCTATAAAATATTTTTTAAAAATTAGCTGGGCATGGTGGTGTATGCCTGTAGTCCCATCTACTCAGGAGGATTGTTTCAGCCTAGGAGTTTGAGGTTACAGTGAGCTATGATGGTAGCACTGCACTCCAGCAAGACTCTGTTTCTTAAAAAAAAAAAAAAAAAAAAAATTGTTAGAGAGATTAAAAAGAGAGGAAAATGAATGTGTGTATTTTAGGTCTGTAAAAATTTTTAAATTTTCATTTCATTTACATTTGGATGGGATATAAATGTACACATGGTACTAAAATTCAAAAGGAACAAAGGGGTATGAACTGAAAAGACTCCCTTTGACCCCTGTGCACATCTTCCTAGCTCCCTTCTCTGGAGGCAGTCACTATTCTCAGCTTCTGTAGCTTCCAGAGATATGCTGTGTTTGTAGAAGCACTTGTATATCAATGCATGTATTAGTTTCCTGTGGTTACTGTAACACATTTTCACAAACTGAGTGGCTTAACACAATGGAAATGTATTCTCTCACAGTTCTAGAGGCCAGAGGTTTGAAATCAGTATCACTGGCCTGAAATCACAGCATTGGGCTGATCTTTCTCTAGAGGCCCTAGGGGAGAGTCCCTCCCTTGCCTCTTCAGCATATGGTGTCTGCCAGCTTCCTTAGTTTGTGGCTGCATCACTCCAGTTTTTCAAAGCCATCTTTAAAATTCTCTTTAGTCTGTCTTCCTGTGACTGCCTCATGTGTGTGAAGTCTCCTTCTGCCCCTTGCTCTCATGCATATGATTATGTTTAGGGCTCACCTGGACAATTCAGGGTACTCTCACCATCTCAGGAGCCTTGCCTTAATCACAGCTGCAGAGACTCTGTCATATAAGGTAACATTCACAGGCTCTAGCAATTATGATGTGACTATCTTTGGGTGGGGGGTGCATTTTTCAGCCTTCTACAATGGTAAATAGCATGCTGCACAGACTTTTTCTGGAACTTGCTTCTAATAGTGAAAACCTGGAATAATCTAAGGGTCTATTAATTCAGGACTAGCTAAATTAACTATGGTACATTCATAGAATGGAATAAAGTACAACCACTAAGGAGAATGAAGGGGGGTGGGCATAATGACATGGATTGATCATGTACTATAAAGTAGTAAATATCAATAGTAGTAGAAAGTAGTATTTACATTTTCTGTTATACTTTTTTTTTTTTTGAGACAAAGTCTCACTTTGTTGCCCAGGCTAGAGTGAGTGCTATGGTGTCAGGCTAGCTCACAGCAACCTCAGTCTCCTGGGCTCAAGCGATCCTACTGCCTCAGCCTCCCAAGTAGCTGGGACTACAGGCATGCACCACCATGCCTGGCTAAGTTTTTGTATATATATTTTTAGTTGGTCAATTTCTTTCTGTTTTTAGTAAAAAATAGAAAGAAATTAATTGACCAACTAAAACGGGGTCTCACTCTTGCTCAGGCTGGTTTTGAACTCCTGACCTCGAGCAATCCACCCACCTCGGCCTCTCAGAGTGCTAGGATTACAGGCGTGAGCCACCGCGCCTGGCCTTCTGTTACACTTTTATAGTGTTTAAAATTTTAGAATCATGCATGTACTTTGTAATCCTTGTACTTTATAATAAATCCAGAAGAAAGTGGCCTTGCATATAATTTTTCTGGATGAGTCAAGTTACAGAGGTAATAGAAGATTATTAAAATTTAACCTTTTTTTGGTTTATTTCCCAGATAGCAGACCCTACATTAGCTGAAATGGGAAAAAACTTGAAGGAGGCGATGAAGATGCTAGAGGACAGTCAGAGGTGAGCATGTAGGACAGAGGTGACTTTGTTAAACGTGTTCAACCTGTTGTGAAACTGGTGGCTCTGGTTTCCTTCTCTTAAAGACACCTCTTGCCTTCAGAATGTCACACATAGCTTCAGCTGATTAAGATTGGTATTTGTCTTGAGTAGGTGCCTTATAATTAAAGGATTTTGAAATTGAGGGGAAGGACTTACAATTTTCAATTCTGTTAAGGGTTTCATTTACTTAATATATTGATTTGACTCTATAAATACTTATTATATATTCAGGTCATATCAGGTATCAACAAAGTAACAAAGAAAATGGGTTGAAATTTTCATTCATGTTCTTTTCCAGAAACTCAAACTATATGCAAAACTCAGGGCAGGGAGATGTGATAAATGTTTCAAATCCTGTACCAGTCACTTGAGGTTATAGGCAACACGGTCACATGTTTGTGTGTTCAGATGTTGGAAATTTAATATGATAAAACAAATGAACAGTTTTTCTTTCCTTTAAATTAGAAGAACAGAGGAGGAAAATGGAAAGAAGATCGTATCAGGGGATATTCCAGGGCCACTCCAGGGCAGGTAGGTGGCAATAAGGATCAGTACCTTTAGTTAGGTGTAAATTTTTCTTTTCTTTCTTTCTTTCTTTTTTTTTTTTAACATCAGCCACAGGAGAAGTAAATTTTTCTTAAACCAAGATTTTACTATCATTGATTTACAAGTAAGTTTTAATGAGGACAGAACAAATTTAAATAGAATTATGTGCAGTATAACATTAGAAAACTGGAATGCCATTGGCTGGTTGGTGATTAATGCTGAGCCTGCTGGCTTCTCTTCCTTTCCCATCCAGAATTTAATACAACCTCATAACTCAGAAGTGATGGGTGAATTTATAACTGGAGTATCATAGTTTATCCTTGAAACCTGTAATCTCTTTGGTAGACTGAATCTTATTCTTAGAGATATTTTAATTTGACATGATTTATCATTTTTACAATAAATGAAAGGAAAATGTCAATTTTAATCATTTATTGGCAGAGTGATTTATTTTTTGGCAACTGAAACAAATCTGTCAAGCCTTGTGGTTTGAGCTAGTAGGGAAATTTTCACAAGATGTTAGTAGTCACCTGGAATTAACATCCCAGCCCAGCTTCCCTGAGACAAACTTTTTATTTTTTTTTACAACCAGGAAACTTAACATCGGTAAACAGTACAACTCCCTTAAGTTGTCCTTTGACCTGGATATAAATTGAACAAAGTTGCAAAAGAAAAGGATGGAAGAAGGTTCACAGTGTGCCAACAAATGTCACATCTAACACACCCAAATACTAATATTTAAAAAATTAGCATAATATTTTATGCTCCTATTTGTAGTATAAATGGTGCTGATGTGTAAAGCCCTTGAGCTGCGAAGTGCTTTTTACAACTCAGAACAGGAAGCAAATTCTATAAATTTCCTCATCCCACACTGAAGGGAACAAAAGGGCTTAAGGTTTGTTTAGTGTCCTGATTCCACAGGAGTTTCCCTAGAAGAGATACTCCCAAGAACATCTGTAATTCCCAGTACAGCACATTAAAGCCACTGATCAGGAGTATTCAGGCTTAAAGATGCTAATACCCAACATTTGAGACTAGTAATGTGCTAGTAGGCATAGCATTAAATGCTTTACATGCTCTGATTGCAACCTCACAATTCTATAATGTCAGGATTTAGTGAGTTTAAGTAGCTTGCTCAAGGTCACGTAGCAAGCATCCAAGTATGCCTCAAGGTCCCCTACCTGCCCTAATCCCTACAGTATTCAAAGACGTGAAGGTCAGCACCTTGGGAAGGATAGGTTTTGGGGGCACTGTTTTGACAGTGCTATTTTTTTTGAAAGAGGAAACTTTTTATTAGTCATAGTCTCATTAATGAAGGGACAATATTTTCACATTACACGAGTTGCAAGTGCTTTACCATTGCTTACTACAGCCATTTGCATTCTTTTCATAAGTGTCCACCTACTCATATAATGAGCATTTAGTAACATATGTTCAATAGAAGTAAATCTCTTTATGCTATAAGCAAATCTCAAATTTTCCAGCTTGGGAAATAGCTGGTGATAAATGATGCTTTTATCATGTTTTTAAGGCAATTATTCCAAACAAACAAGACTCCTACATGGAGGACAGCTGGCCATACCAGTGGCATTGGAGAATTCTTTCTGCTTCTGTGATCTTCGAGCATCTTACAAGGACTTTTAGCCCTTGTTACATGCTTATTAAATATTCTCTGTCTTCTCCAAGATTCAAATGAAATATCTAGAAATGTTGCTAGAGTAAAACTGGTGACATTTTGAAAAATCAAACTCATATTTAGGTAGAAGATTTTTTACTTACAAATAAGGTTATATTCAGAATTAAATTTATAATTTGAGGTTTGTTTTTATAAAATTATAAACTGTATTTCAAGACATTCTCTCTCTTGTAGCTACTTAGTTTAAAAAACAATACAAAATGACATTTTATCAAAACTAATTGGATGAGAGAATAAGTAAGAGAATGGTGAGGATGTGTGTTCTTTTCACTTGTCCATCAACTTTTTTTATTCTGCAGTGGCCAAGATATGGTGAGCATTCTCCAGTTAGTTCAGAACCTCATGCATGGAGATGAAGATGAGGAGCCCCAGAGCACCCGGTAACAGAGAACTTGGCAGCTTCTCTTTGAAAGTCTGTGTGTTCTTGACTTCAGTAGTGATTGCATTCTGACAGGTTGCTCAGTTAAGAAACTATATTCCATTAAGAGTCATATATGATATTAAGGCTGGGTGCGGTGGCTCACGCCTGTAATCCTAGCACACTGGGAGGCTGAGGCAGGTGGATCATCTGAGCTCAGCAGTTGGAGACCAGCCTAAGCAAGAGTGAGACCTCGTCTCTACCAAAAATAGAAAAAATTAGCCGGGCGTGGTGGCGCATGCCTGTAGTTCCAGCTACTCGGGAGGCTGAGGCAGAAGGATCGCTTGAGCCCAGGAGTTTGAGGTTGCTGTGAGCTAGGCTGATGCCACAGCACTCTAGCTGGGGCAACAGAGTGAGAGTCTGTCTCAAAGAAAAAAGGAAAAGAGATATATATGACATTAAAATACTCATTTTTTTTCTTTTCAGAAAGACATTTATATACATTATTTTGTAAAAGGAAGACATTTACTAAAATTAGATCTGTTTTTATGGTATTGTATCTTAGGGAGGGGCTGGCAAAAGAACTGAAGAATAAGTGCTGTGTGCTTTTCTGCTTTGGTGCTTCTGCTTGCTAAGAATTGCAGCTGAACTGACTGGCTATTTATTTAGTTTTATTTTTTTCTTTAATTTTTAAAAATGTAATTTCCTGCAATAAGTAATGTGCTCTTCTGGTTCAAAATTCAAAAGGTAAAAAAGAGTATACACAGATAATTTTCTTTTCTACCTCTGCCTCCCTACCTGGAGTTTTACCATTTTTTGTGTCTTCTTCCAGAGACATTTTATGTGTGTGTACACACACGCAAAATGTCCATGCTCACCCTTCCAATACATAAATACTATGCACATGTTCTGTATCTTGTGTTTTCCCCAGGGGCTTTCTCCTTTTTAAGAGCTATTTAAGCCATGTGTGTTGGCTCACACCTATAATCCCAGCACTTCGGGAGGCCACGGTGGGAGGGTTTGCTTGAGGCCAGGACTTTGAGATCAGCCTGGGCAACATAGCAAGACCTCATCTCTACACAAAATTTAAAACTTAGCTGGGCATGATGGCATGTGCCTATAGTCCTAGCTACTCCAGAGGCCAAGGTGGGAGGATTGCCTGAGCCCAGGTGTTTGAGGTTACAGTGCGCTTATGATTGTGTCAGTGCACTCCAGCCTGAGTGACAGAGTGCCACTCTGACTCTAAAAAGATCCAATAAAAATTAAAAAAAAAAACAACATGTTTAGTTTCACTTTGAGTGGATGAACTATATTTAACTAGTCTCCTGTTCATGTTTAACTGTTATAAACATTGCTGCAGCCAGTAACTTTCAACATGGGTCATTTCTCAGAAGCAAATGTGTCTGGAGGATAAAGTCCTCAAAGTGGGATTGCTGGCTCAAATAGTGTGTGCTTTTGTAATTTTGATAGATATTGCCAAATTTCCCTCCATGGAGTTGTGCCGTTTAACAGTCCCACCAGCAGTGTATGAGAGTGGTTCTTTTCCCTCACCTTTGCCTGTAAGGGTGTTGTCAGACTCAAACATCTTTGATAAATGATATTCTATTATAATTGAGAAATTTGATAAGTGAGAAATGTTTCAGCATAATTTAAATTTGTATTTTGCTTATTATGTACTAGATCAAGTATCTTTTTATCTTTTGAGATCAAAAGACAGAAGATTCCCTTTTATATTTCCCTTTCCACAAACTGTCCTTCACCCACAATCCTATTTGGTTGTCTTTTTCTTATTGTTTACAGTTAACAATTGTAAACCTATTACTTACAGTTATTCTTTAGAAGGGAAATTAGTCCATCTGTTTTAATTGTATAAAACAATACCTAGAGTCCCCCTTGAATATGTAGTATTATTGTAAAAAATAGCTATTTAATGCAGGGAATTGATCTTTTTTTTTTTTTTTGAGACAGAGTCTCACTCTCTTGCCGGGGCTAGAGTACCATGGCATCAGCCTAGCTCACAGCAACCTCCAACTCCTGGGCTCAAGCGATCCTCCTGCCTCAGCCTCCTGGGTAGCTGGGACTACAGGCACGCGCCACCATGCCTGGCTAATTTTTTCTATATTTTTAGTTGTTTGGCTAATTTCTTTCTATTTATAGTAGAGACGGGGTCTTGCTCTTGCTCAGGCTGGTCTTGAACTCCTGAGCTCAAGCAATCCTCCTGCCTCAGCCTCCCAGAGTGCTAGGATTATAGGTGTGAGCCACCGCTCCCGGCCAGAGAATTGATCTTTAATAATTCTTTAAAAAATATTTTCTGCCCCTTTTATTTTAGCTCTACCCTCCATAGTTCTTAAGGCTGGTATTTAATTTAAAAATATTTTAACAGGAAATTATTCAAAAATAGTTTGTAGATACTCAGTAAAAAGAGGAATAATTCATGGTTACAAGGAGGCAAAAAAGAAAAAAGGCAAGAGGGGTATTTATCTCTTAGGACTTGAATTTTAAAAGTATTTTTCTCCCCAAACTATCAATACTTTATATGTATGGAATTTTCTAAATTAATCTGAATTTCTGCCTTTTAGGTCATTAAGTAGATTTCAAGTCTGACAGAAATGTCTGTGAAATACTGTGTCCCTAAGCTCTATGTCCTTTTTTATGCTTTTACTCTAATACTTTCTTTAATAAATTTTGCTTAACAGAATCCAAAATATTGGAGAACAAGGTCACATGGCTTTGTTGGGTCATAGTCTGGGAGCTTATATTTCAACTCTGGACAAAGAGAAGCTGAGGAAACTTACAACTAGGATACTTTCAGATACCACCTTATGGCTGTGCAGAATTTTCAGGTAAAGACACGATGAGTTTTTAGTTTCCAGTGAAGACATTTATGAGTTGGGTATAGAATGTGAGAGAGGTTTTTCTGGAACTATACTACCTCAGTTCAGATTTGCCGACTCTTAACCTCTGCTGGCCTCAGTTTCGCCAGCTGTTAAATAGGGAGAGCATTATACTATTTCATGAACTTGTTGTGAGGATTAAATGAGCTAATCCAGTACATTAATTAACTGGATTAATATACGTAAAGAGAGAGAATATAAGTACCTATGTGTGTGATAGTTCAGCAGTTATTTATTTTAGGGTTTCTAATTGGGACATGTTAATAGAAAATAGAGCAATGATCTGAATTCAAATTCCAGGACCCCCCTACGATACCAAAGTCCACAGATCCTCAAGTCTCTTAAATAAAATGGCATAGTATTTGCATATAAGTTATGAACATCTTCCCATATACTTTAAATCATCTCTAGATTACATATACTACCTAATACAATGTAAATGGTATGTAATATTTGGTATTATATCCTTTAGGGAATAATGATGAGGAAAGTATGTACATGTTCAGTACAGATAACCATCCTTTTTTTCTGAATATTTTCTATTCATAGTTTGTTGAGTCCATGGATATAGAACCCACAGATATGGAGGGCTGACTATACTTTTAAAATATGAATTTGTGCTTTAGTAGAAAGGAAGCTCTGTTGTAAGGGAAATGAGTGTATAAAATTGAAATTTGCTTTATACTTTGATAATCTTGGCATAATTAAGGAGTTACAACAGATTAAGGATTCAGTAGGAGACACAGGATCCATGTTACTGTGTTTATGCTATTACTTTAATGGAAAAGGAGTGTTTGCCTATCATTGAAACATTTAACTTGAGAGAACCCTCACTTCTAGATGTTGGGAAAGAGCTTGGCCTAGCAAGAGTATAAGTTTGCTTAACTTTATTAAAGGAGAAATTTTTTGTTGTTCTAGTAAAAATCTAATGTCTGTAATTGATATTGCCCCTCCTAGGCGATTGAAAAGAATAAAAAGCCCCAGACAGATTATAGTAAAAGCAAACGTTAGCCTGACTGGTGTTTTTGGCAGTTTTGTTTACTTTGGATGTTTTATGACTGTTAATCTGCTAATAACTATGCCCTCGTTATCCAGTGCTGGCCTTAGTCAGAACCATGATCTTCAGGCTTTTTGTATCTGTGGGACTCCTAATCTCTACTTGTTTGCATAGTTTCTGCTTTTCATGGAGTTGGGTATGGATGAAGGGTCATTGCCTCCTTCATAACCACCAACTGTAATGAGTTGTCAATCATCTAAGCTGAGGATTTTTCACATTCCTCTCTGCTGGATCTAGATGATAGTTTCTAGCTTGAGAAAAGAATTTCCTCTATGAGATTGGCTTATAAAATCAGAATTAAACAGAAATAAGAGCATATTAATAGAAGGGTGTCTCTTAACAGGTATGAAAATGGCTGTGCGTATTTCCACGAAGAAGAAAGAGAAGGACTTGCAAAGATCTGTAGGCTTGCCATTCATTCTCGTTATGAAGACTTTGTAGTGGATGGATTCGATGTGTTATATAACAAAAAACCTGTAATATATCTTAGTGCTGCTGCTAGACCTGGCCTGGGCCAATACCTTTGTAATCAGGTAATGTGGTATAAGGTGGATATTGTAAAGAAATAATGTCTTGTTTTGTCCTGAAACTTTTAAAGTGTATAGAACCCTTTCTCTACCTGCTGTTCTTTTTGAACATATATGCTTGTTTTGTCATTATATAAAAAAATATATTAATAAATTTAGACATATATGTCTATCATATATGTCTAAATTTATTAATATATGATAGATATATTTTTTAATTGCCTGAAGGCAACCATAGTCAACATTTTACTTTATTTCTTTCCAGATTTTGATCAAAAGGTGTGTGTGTGTGTGTTTTTACATGGTTATGTCTGGCTTTTTTTTTACTCACTATCATAATAGGAGTTTTAACAATTTTTCAAAGCAAAATTTGTTTTTTTAGTATCTTCATAATATTTCTTCCAGTGAATGTATAGTGATTTAATTAACTGTTTCCCTCTTGGACAATTAGAATGTCTCCATTCTTTTGCTTTCTATGACCATTTTTAGGTAATGCTCTTTATGTAGTGCTGTTATGAACATCCTTGTGCATAAATCTTTTTCTATATTTAGGGTTATATTCCTCAGATGGATTTTCAGAGTCAGTCTAGAATTGCAAGATTAAAAAGCATTACCGTTTTTAAAGTCATGGTGCATGTATCCCAACTGGGGACACTACCTTGAGACAAGAAATTGTTAACCCTTTTGGCCAAGAATGTTTTAAGGCAAAACGCATAGGATTGGAGGGTGGTTCTTCTATAAGATATAGTAGTCCTTGGGGAGGGGGGGATATGTAGAGGAAACTCAAAGTCTTAAGTTGATTCTGAGCTGTGATCACTGGTGGCAAGAAATTAAAGTCCTCTTCTTGAGGGTATTCAAAATGAGTTTTATAATATTCCTGTAAAAACATTAAACAAATTACTTATTGAATACCTACTGCAAGTAAGGCTCTTATGGACCAAAGGCTGTCCTGGGACAGCAGTCCAATCTTCAGAAGATATGGGAATGTTTTCTATTAAGTGAGAAAGGCAGGAGACAAAGCAGTATATATAAGATGGTCATGTTCATGTTTTTAAAAGTGCGTACATGCTTGAACATTTTTTATACCTAGAAAAATATATAAATATAGTTATACCTAGAAAATGTCTGCAAAGTTATATATTAAACTGTTAACAGTGGTGGATTGGTGACTTTTGAGGAGTTGGGAGGGAATTTTCACTTTTAATATCTATATTTTTTGGTGATTTGTTTTACTTGGGTATCACATTCATAATTTTTTTTGACCCCTGCCTGATAACATTCATAATTTTTAAAAAAATCCTTTAAGGAGGAAAATGAGTGAATAAAGTGCTCATTAAATTTTTGGTGTTTAAATTCTATCAAGTCTTAGAACAATATGCTACAAATGTTTATGATTACTAAAACTATAAACTCAAGAGTTTAGAAGCTAAATATGAAGAATATGAAATTAATTTGACACAATAACTCCATAACACTGACTTCTCTTAAGAAATATCTATCTGCCAATCCATATTTATTACTTTTTAGTAGTGAGTGGACCCATAAATAAGATATTGTTCTTTGAATGCCTTTAGCTGGTATTATTTACCAGTAATGCTTGGAGGAAGAATCCTAACTTACTCCCCAGAAATGCTCAGGGCCGAGTTATTTCTCTGTTTAGAAAAGTGTTTTTTGTCTTTTGGTATATTTTAGAATATACCAAAAATAGTTACTTGATTCATTTAGAAAATTTTACATCGTATCCTCTTGTAAAGCCCTTGGAAATTCGCCATTTTTTTGGCTTGACTTTCTAAATGTGCTTTAACATCTATTTATAATATTTAGAGTACCTAAGGAGAGATATTTTTTAACAGAATGATTGTGGCTTGTCTTAGAGCCACAGTCTTTCACAAAGTGAATCGTGCAGAGATCTTTTTTATACAGTTGCATGTTTCTTCTTGTAGCTTGGCTTGCCCTTCCCCTGCTTGTGTCGTGTGCCCTGTAACACTATGTTTGGATCCCAGCATCAGATGGTGAGTTCTTTTGGTTTGTAAAATAATATGGAATTGTGTTTTGAAACTGTGTTCCTTTCAAAAGAAGTTCTGTTTGCAGGCCTGCTGATGATTATTAGCTTATTCATTTACTGCTTAGGTCTTTCCATTGTGTAATATATGCTACTATGTGAATGTCCATGAAGGCTGGTTGATATATAGGTCAGGAGCACCTGGCTCATAAGGAATCTTTTAAACACTATATTACCTGCTTTAAGTAGAAACATGGCAGCCTAATTAAGCACCAGAAATTCCTTCTAAAGCTCATACTTTAAGTAGTTATCACTGTTGCCTAGATGTGTGAATGGGCAGATTTTGAAAATGAGGTTTTTCGTTGTAATTTTGGAATTAGTTCATCTTATTTTTAGACATACAAGTGATAAACCTCTCCATACTGAATCCAAAGGAAAAGGAAGGGATAGATTTTAGAGCTCTGCCATTTCTTTTTTCAAGGTAGTTTGATTTTCTAGTTCAGGTACATCAATGAGTAGTGGTAGAAATATATTCTTGGCTGTTTAAAAGGGAGCTGAGAGAACATTTTCTTTATTAAATGTTTAAAACTAGAGAAATGTTCTCACATATATAGAGTTTTGACCTTTAATCTCATTTAACCAATTGTTCTAGTCTTCAAGGAAAACTATTTGATTTTCATATCTATGATTAGAGAAAATAGAAAAATTGTCAAAAATGGAGAATTGATTCAAGTGATTCATTTTGAGAGTCATCTGCTTCTTTTTTGGAAGTCGTAATTTTTCACTGTATTGCTATTATATCAGTTGCCTCATTTTTTTTATGGTTTGTATTTTGGTCCCAGGATGTTGCCTTCCTAGAGAAACTGATTAAAGATGACATAGAACGAGGAAGACTGCCCCTATTGCTTGTCGCAAATGCTGGTAGGCATTGTGAACCTGAATCTTCCATTTTGCATATATAAGAGGGAGGCTAAGTACTTAGCTTCAAAAGACCAGTTCTTAAGAAATGTTTGTATGCCACATGTTTAAGATAGTCTGTATCCACATTGTGATGAAAACTATAATAGTAAAGTTTGCTCATTAGATTTTGTTTAATTATTGATTTGTTTTGGAAGTTATTTTGCATATGTGTGTACACTTTTTCATTTAAATTGTAAATGCTTCTCTATGTTCTCCTTGATGCACTTCCTTTATCCTTTCTAAACTGAATTTTAAAATGTCACACTTAAGCTGCGCACAGTGGTGCATGCCAATAGTCCCAGCTACTTGGGAGGCTGAGGCAGGAGGATCGCTTGAGCCTAGGAGTTAGAGTTTGCAGTGAGCTATGATCACACCACTGCACTCTAGTACAGGCAAGAGAGTGAGACCCTATCTCAAGAAAAGAAAAGAAAATTACAGTGCCAAATGCTGGTGAGGATGCAGAGCACCTGGAGCTCTCATTTATTGCTGGTAGGATGCAAAATGTTACAGCCACTCTGGAAAAGTCTGGCAATTCCTCAAAGGGCTAAACGCAAAATTATCAAATTCCCCATCAGTCCCACTTCTGGGTATTTATCAAGGAGAAATGAAAATATATCTCCACACAGACTGTGTGCTAATGTTTATAACTGAAACAACCCAATGTTCTTCACCTGGTGAATAGATAACCAAATTGTAGTATATCCATCTAATGGAATACTAAGCAGTAGATGGAAAGAACTGATACACACATCAACGTGGATGAATTTCAAAAGCATGCTAAGTATAAAAAGCCAGATACAAAAGGTTACATAGTATGATTCTGTTGATATGAAATTCTAGAAAAGACAGACTATAGTAACAGAAACAGATCAGGATTGTCTGGGGCCAGTGAGGAATGAGAAGAGTGACTGCAGTAGGGTGAGGGCATTTTGGGGTGATAGAAATATTCTATGTGCTGATTGTGTCAGTGGTTACACACTGTATACATTTGTCAAAACTCATTGAACTATACACTTAAATGAGTGAAGTTTATTGCATGCAGATTATACTACAATAAAGCTGTTTATAAAAAACAACAACAAAAAAATAGAAAAACCACTTAAATATTCACTTTATTGCCAGCAGGAAAACCTCCACTTCCTGCCTGACTTGTTTAAAAAGAAACACAAATCCACCCACATTCAATCACCTGTTAGACTGAAGGGGCTGCAGTTTGCATGTGACTGAGTGACTTACTAGTGTGACTAAATTGCAGGCGCCAGAAGACACATCTCAAGGTTAGTCAGCAGACATTGCCAAGAAATACGAAAAGGGAATCTGAACATGGTCCAGTCACTAAAATACAGCGCTTTGCTTTTGTTTTCATGCACGGTTCATGTGGCAAAACCTATACATTGATCTTGTTTCAACTAAACTGAATGTGTCAGTTAAGGGTTGTTCTGTTTTTTTAATTTAAGATAGACTTACATGTGAGGGGGAAAAGTTTTTGCCCTTTTCCTGGCATAGACCTCGCAAAAGAACCACTTTTCGTTAGTTTGTGTTTGTTGAGGCAGTTGGTGAAGGTTTGAAATCTTACTAGTTGGCAAGCTCCTAACTGGAAATTTAGGATGGTTGGGAGAATGCATGACTCCACGTTTTACTTAAGCTCTGTCCGAAAGGGATCTGCCCAGCAAAATTTGTAGTGCAATCAAATTACCAAGGGTGTGGCTTAAACTGTTTAATATAATTAAACTGGCTTCAGAATGCATGTTCAAAGAACCTAGGTGAAAAAAACCCAAATTCATCTGTATATTTTTTTTATAAATGACACATCTAAATCAATGTAACCCAGGAAGTGATAATAAAAGGGTAGAAAAGGATATCTTGGGCAAATGCTGACCAAAATGAAAGTACCATAGCAATATTGGTATGGGATAAAATAGACTTCATATGACAAAAGACATAATCTACTAAAAGAAATAACTGTTATGAATGCTTGTGAACATAACTTTGCAATGTGTAAAGGAAAAATAAGAAAAAATTGATATAACACATGTATAAATTGACAAACCTACAATCTTGGTGGGAGAATTGAATATTTTTCTCATGAATCAACAGATCAAGTAGATAGAAAATAAGTTTGTAAAAGATTTCAGTAACACAATTACATACATATAATGGAGAATACACATTTTTCAAAACTTGTATAAAAAGTCAGTCCACAAAGAAAATCTGAATAAAATAGGGATATAATAAGTCACTTCCCTCCTAGGGATATAATGTGTATAAAAGCTCTCATGCTGTAAAGGCTCAGAAAATGTTTGTTCCTTTTAATATCCTTGTTTGTTTGTTTTATCTTAGGAACTGTAGCAGTAGGACACACAGACAAGATTGGGCGATTGAAAGAACTCTGTGAGCAGTACGGCATATGGCTTCATGTGGAGGGGTGAGTAGATTGGTGAGATTGGTTGGCACTGTGTTGGGCCTGCACATAGTCCTCATGAAGAGTGGACATCTGGGTTCTCACTTTGTAGAGACATTTATCACTAAGGGCTCTTTTGGTTGCACATAACAAAGTAACCCAAATTGGCTTAAGCAAAAGGAGATTTTACTGGCTCACATAACTAAAAAGACTAGTGTTAGGACTGGCTTTAGGCACAATGTCAACCAGGATTCAATGTCTTCCTTCCTGTCCCCTCCCCTAATCACAATCATTTGACTTGATTTCCTCTATACTGGCTCTGTCTGTGGACAGATTTTCCTGTTACGGTGCAAAGTAGCTGCAGAAACTCCAGCCTTCTTTCCAGCTTCGTGTTCAGTGTGTCAGAAGTCCCAACCAACAGAAATCTCATATTGAACCAATCACTGTAGCCAGGGAAAAGTAATCCTCTGATAGTTTAGGTTGTTTGCCCACCTCTGGAGCAGGTGGTGGTTGATGGAGGGGTTTGGGATGGTTTCCCAGAAGGCTGTTGGAGTGCTGCTAAGAGAAGAGGAGAGGATGCAGGTGGTCAGTGCAGCCCGTACCCACCACGTTATACGAGGCAGTTGTCTTTTATCCCTAAGAAAAGCATGATGACTAGAAAAGAGGAGCTGTGAAAGGTAGAGAATAATACTGCCATTATGCTAAATAAGTAGAGGGTGTCCCCTGAAACATTTTGATTTGAATGCATTTTCAAGGTTTTCCTGAAATTTGTATAAACCATATTTTCTGTTGCTGTTATAAAAGTTAACACAGCTGAAAGACACTTAAATGTCAACTTGCAACAGCACAGACTTTTTTGTTTTTAAGTAAGTACTTAGTGAATAAGCAACATTAAGTAATTAGTTCTTAGATTGGTGTTTTTTCTTCCAGTGTGAATCTGGCAACATTGGCTCTAGGTTATGTCTCCTCATCAGTGCTGGTATGTTGTTGATTTACTAAATATTGGTGTTTTAAAGAAGGAATTTAAAACCACTCAATCCCTTATGGCTTTTCACGGTTTTTATGAATGGAGGAGGGTGTTGGGTTTAGTGTATTCTCATAACCTAACAAAGAGTTTTTCTTTTTTTTTGGTAGGCGGCAACTAAATGTGACAGCATGACGATGACTCCTGGTCCGTGGCTGGGTTTGCCAGCTGTTCCTGCAGTGACACTCTATAAACATGATGATCCTGCCTTGGTAAGCTTACTGTCACTGGAGAGGGAGTGGGAGTGGGAGTGGTTAATACTCATTATTGGCTTAGGGGCAGAATACAGAAAAACAAAGGAAAAAGTGAAAAATATCCTTAATTCCACTTATATTACATTTAAAAAATTTTTTAACATAAGTGAAACCATACCGTATGTATTTTTCTGTTCACCCCATTCTTCCTTGTGTGTATAAAGAATATTTAATGATATTTTATGATTGCATAATATTCTGTAACTACTTAATTAGTCTTCATTTGTGAACTTTTAAGATGTCTTAAAATTTTTGTTACTGAAATAACAGTAGGCAATGAACATCTTTCTACATTTCAAGTTGTTTATTTAGAATAGATTCCCAGAAGTGGAATTACTGAGTGGGAGCATTTTAAGGCTCCTGGTCCATGTTGTCCAATAGGTTGTAACATATTTTAAAAAAAATCACAGTTGTGGTTTTTGATGATAGATCAGTTAGTGATAGGCATGTGCAAAAGTAAGATTTAAGTGATTATTGCTAAAATAGTTGATGTCTTGCTCCGTCGATAATGGCCAGGTATTGGAGGATGCTCAGAGCAACCTTGGAAGGGGCTACCTTTTGAATGTCTAGGAGCTCTGGCTCTGGGATGTTAACCCATCTGGATTCTCATCCTGGCTTTGCCACTCCTTAGCCGTTGAACCCTAGACAAAGCAGGGTCTCTGAGCTAAGTTACTTAGAATACTTACTTCATAGAGTTGTTGGAAGATCAAATGGATTATGCAAGCCAGGTGTTTAGCATAGCATCTGTCATATACTAAGTGTGTAGTAAATGGTAGCTAGTTAATTCTGTTGTGAGATTTCAATGGCTTTAATAAACCCATATTGGCTTTTTTAGACTTTAGTTGCTGGTCTCACATCAAATAAACCAGCAGACAAACTCCGTGCCCTGCCACTGTGGTTGTCGTTACAATACTTGGGACTTGATGGGACTGTGGAGAGGATAAAGCATGCCTGTCAACTGGTGAGTAGAAACCCAAAGTTGAGGCTGGGCGCGGTGGCTCACGCCTGTAATCCTAGCACTCTGGGAGGCCGAGGTGGGCGGATTGTTTGAGCTCAGGAGTTCGAAACCAGCCTGAGCAAGAGCGAGACCCCATCTCTACTAAAAAATAGAAAGAAATTAATT
>CAUYPO010149335.1:0-15738 GCA_963574435.1 Cheirogaleus major
TTGTTCATCTTTTCTGGGCATTCTGGACATTCATGGAACAGTAAATAATATGTCTTTTTTTTGAGACATAGTCTTGCTCTGTTACTCAGCTAGAGGGCCGTGGCGTCAGTCTAGCTCACAGCAACCTCAAACTCCTGGGCTTAAGCAATCCTCCTGCCTCAGCCTCCTGAGTTGCTGGGACTACAGGCATGTGCCACCATGCCTGGCTAATTTTTTCTATATATTTTTAGTTTATTTTAATTTCTTTCTATTTTTAGTAGAGACAGGGTCTTGCTCTTGCTCAGGCTGGTCTCCAACTCCTGACCTTGAGCGATCTGTCTGCCTCGGCCTCCCGGAGTGCTAGGATTACAGGCGTGAGCCACCACGCCCGGCCTAGGTTATTTTCAATGCATTCCTACTACAAATTATTCAGGATTTCTGTTTCTTACTGAGTAATGTTTGGAAAGTTATATTTTTTTCAGTAATTCGTCCATTTTGTTTACATTGTCAAATATATTGGCTCAATATTGTTTATTGTATTCTATTTTCTTTTTATCTCTGCCTTTTTAATTCCTTTTTTTTCTGGATCAATGTTTTCAGATTATGCCATTTTAAAGAAACAACTTTGGCTGATTTTTTCTATTATGCCTTTGTTTTCTAACTAATTTTAGTTCTCAGCTTCCTTCTTTCCTTTCTACTTCTCTTGGGTTATTCTGTTCTTTTTCTAATTTTTAAGAATGATATTTAGTCTTTATGCTTCTCTAATGTAAACATGTAAGAATATAAATTTTCTCCTGTGTTCTGCTTTTGTTGCATCCCACAAGTTTTGATGTATAATATTTGCAATATTGTTCAATTTTAAATATTTTGCTATGATTTTTTTTTTTTTTTTGTCAAAGTCTCAGTCTGTTGCCTGGGCTAGAGTGCCATGGCGTCAGCCTAGCTCACAGCAACCTCAAACTCCTGGGCTCAAGCAATCCTTCTGCCTCAGCCTCCCAAGTAGCTGGGACTACAGGCATGCGCCACCAAGTCCGGCTAAATTTTTCTATATATTTTTAGTTGGCCAATTAATTTCTATTTTTAGTAGAGATGGGGTCTCATTCTTGCTCAGGCTGGTTTTGAACTCCTGACCTTGATCTATCTGCCTGCCTCGTCCTCCCAGAGTGCTAGGATTACAGGCATGAGCCACCGAGCCCGGCCTTTTTCTTTGATCTGTAAGATGTTTGAATGGGGGTTTTAAACTTCCAACTGTACAGGAATGTTTACATTTCTCTGATGGCTTCTTACTAATTGCATTTTAGTCAGAGATCTATAAGATATTCCTTCCTTGAAATTTGTGATTTGCTTTATAGCCTATTACTTGGTCAATTTAGTGTATGTTCCAGGTATTCTTGAGTAGAATGTATAATCTTTAATCTTTAATTATTTGCAGGGTTTTGTACATGTCATTAAAGTCAGCTTTTAAATTGTATTTTACAAATCTTTGTTATATATATGTTTTTGTTTGTTTGATATTTCAGTAATTTTAAGAGTCATGTTGAAATCCCCCATTCTGATGGCAGATTTGTCAGTTTCTCTTTGCAGTTCTGTCAAGTGTTTCCTTTATATTTTTTGAGGTTATTTCATTGAATTCATATAATTTTACCATTATTAAATCTTCTGGGTGAACTGAATCTTTTATCATTATGTAATAAACCCCTCTGTCCTCGAAATGCCTTTCTGTGGGCCCAGAAAGGCCCCTGTATCACTCCGGGAGCTGGGCTGATGTTTTGGGAGCAGCCGCCAGGCCTGGAAGTGGTATCCCAGGTGCACTGGGAATGCAGAGCCCAGAGAAGATGGTGGAGAGGAAGAGAACATGGAACGGAGAGTGGACACTGACATGTTGGATGAGGTGGCAGGAAGTAAAGGTTCAAAAGGGTTGACCAGTTCTCACATCCTGGCATCTGTGAGGCAGTCCATAGTTGGTGGCCTATCTTCTGCTCCTAATGTGGGACACCAGCCATACTGTGTTAAGTGCCAGGCTGGGGCAGCTGGGCTGAGGCGTTGGCTGGAGAAACCAAGCACATGAGGCAGGATCACCAGAGAGCACGGCCACTTCCGTATTAGTCAGAATTCCCAGTTTGGAAGTGACAGAAACAGAAAGAATATATTGACTCATAAAAGCAAACCTTGTAAAGGACAGAGGCAGAGCTGATCTTTGAGATTCCTGGAAGGAGCCCAAGTGCTGTTAGGACACTCTCTTTGCCTGCACGTTGGCACCACTCTCCCAGACCCGCTTCTCCAGGAGGCCGTGACCGTGGCTGCTGGCAATTCTGTTTTCATACCCTTGAATTCCCAAAAGGGACTCCCTATATGAGCATGTTTGCATAAATCAGCTTTAAACTCTCTGCTTGAAAAATCATATAAAAGAAATAAGGAGAGTGAAAAAACCAAGGAAAATTTCATTTTCAGAGAAACTAGAAAAAAGACATATCCACTGACTTGCAGAAAGTGTGATCAGGAGGAAGGGAAGTAGGGAATGTGGCAAGAGGGCAAAGGGACTGCAGTTTTCTGAAAGGCTGAGCAAAAGCACATTTCCTGATGGTCACATGCTCACTCTGGTGTTTCCTTGGGGTATAGCACGTAGCAGGAACTGGAGGAAGCAAGGCTGGGGAATTATTCTGTTCACTGACTGTCCAGTGAAGTACAGGAATTGGAGCCACACAAAGAACCCCACAGTACAGCCTTATTCAGAGAAAGCATCCATCCCTTTCACAGCCGAGGAGAGAGCCTTTGGGCTATGATGCCGGGAAAGCCACCATGCAAATAGTTCTCCTCCACAAATCCAACCCAATTCAATAATGAGTCTAAAAAAAGTAACTAGCACAACGTCGACGTGATATATACCAAAGAAAAAAATGTGAAAAATAGCAATAAAATTCACCAATGGATGAAGAATACTCACCAGAAAAAATTTTGCCATGTAATTCATTTGCAATTGAATTGCAAATCAATTTTGCGATTGAAGACTGTGGCTACATATTTTACTGTGAATTAAAAAAATAAGTAATCATCCTGATGGAGGAAGGATAATACAGCAGAAATACAAGAGCTCAGAAAAGAGATTATGGGACAACAGGAGCAAATGAAATGGAGGCCGAATTTCAGAAAGAAATGGAAGAAAACCACACACTAGAGAAATGAAAAGGAAATTGGAGGAAGCATAGGAGAGAACAAACACCATGAAAAACACGGTAAAGGACACAAAGGACAGAAATGAGAAAAGTGAACAGATGAAGTAGAAATAAAGGTAGAGTTAAAAAGAATATAAGAGAAATTTACATACCTTTATGTTACTGGCCTCCAAGTGGAGGTTTTTCCAGGTTCTTGGTGATTGTTGGAACAAAAGAATTTGGGATCCACGAGCTAGGCCAAGCAAGGGACAGCTTTTTATTGAAAGCGAATGTACACTCTTGTGGTGGGGAGAGTGGGCAGGCTTCAAAGAGCAGCTGCACTGAGAGGAAGTAGTTTTAGATTTTTTGTAGTTTTACTAATTGAGGGGAGAAATATTAAGACCAAAGGGTTGGCTTTTACTAAGCATTTGGGTAGTAATTCCTAGAATTGGGTTCCTTCTCATTTTCATACTTTATATGGTTGTTTTGGAACTGTCATGGTGATTTCAAGGGTGAAGAAATTTTAAAACCACAATATAAATGATATTATAATTAGCCAAAGTTCATGTAAGGTGAACAAGCAAGAACAAGCCAGTTCTTGCCTGTGGTTATCAGCCTCTTGAGTTGGCTTCTGCTTGAGGGTTGTGTCCTTTGACGCCAGCACCCAATCTTCAAGCCCCTGCATCCTGTCTCAGCCCTGTCTCCTAGTCTCCTCCTAGGAGACTAGGATATATATATCTGAATATAAAAACCCAAACAATAGGCAGAACATGTAATTAAAGATATAATTCAAGAAAGTTTTCCTGAAATAAAAGAGACTTGAATCCATATATTGAAAGAGAAAGCTATGTGCCAGGGAAAACTGGCATATAGATTTCTATCCTAGTAAAGTTATTGAATTTTAAAAAGAAAGAATTTTTTGGGAAGCCAGGAAAAGAAATCAAGTGACTTATAAGGGGATAAAAATCAGGCTAGCCTTGGATGTCTACAGATCCATATCGAATGCCAAAAGAGATGGAGAAAGATATTCAAGGAAAGAAAACATGAGTCAGAGATTTCACAAAAAGAACATAGACAAATTTTCCCTCTCCTCTCCCTCCTTCTCCTGGAAACCACTGATCTTTTGTCTCAAGAGTTTTGACTTTCCAGAATTCAGTATCATATGGTTGGAATTACAGCATGTAGCCTTTTCAGACTGGCTTTTTTCACATAGCAATACATATTTAAGTTTCCTCCATGTCTTTTTATGACTTAATAGTTCATTTCTTTTTATAGCTGGATAATATTCCATTGCATGGATGTACCATAGGTTGCTAACCTATTCACCTATTAAAGGACATCGTGATTGCTTCCAATTTTTGGTAATTATGAATAAAGCTGGCATAGACATTTGCGTGCAAGTTTTTGTGTGGATATTTACCCAGCTCATCTGGGTAAATACCTAGGAGCATGATTGCTGGATTGTAGGGTAGGCCTATGTTTAACATTATAAGAAGCTGCCAAACTGTCTTCCAAAGCATTTATACTGTTTTGCAGTTCCACCAACAATAAATGATTTTTTTTTTTGAGACAGAGTCTCACTCTGTTACCTGGACTAGAGTGCTGTGGCGTCAGCCTAGCTCACAGCAGCCTGGCTCAAGCAATCCTTCTGCCTCAGCCTCCCCAGTAGCTGGGACTACAGGCATGCGCCACCATGCCCGGCTATTTTTTTCTATATATTGTTAGTTGGCCAATTAATTTCTTTCTATTTTTAGTAGAGACAGGGGTCTCACTCTTGCTCAGACTGGTTTCGAACTCCTGACCTTGAGCGATCCTCCCGCCTCGGCCTCCCAGAGAGCTAGGATTACAGGTGTGAGCCACCATGCCCGGCCAAATGATGTTTTCTGTTGCTCCACATCGCCAGGATTTGGTGTTGTCAGTGTTTTGGATTTTAGCCATTCTAATAGGTGTGTAGTGATATCCAACTGTTATTTTAATTTTAAATTCCCTAATGTCATATGAAGTTGTGCATCTTTTTGTATGTTATTCGCCTTATGTATGTCTTCTTTGGTGAGGTGTTTGTTCAGTGCTTGCCCACTTTTTAATTGGGTAGTTTTGTTTTCTAATTGCTGAGTTTTAAGAGTTTATTATAAATTTTGGATACAAGTTCTTTATCAGGTATGTGTTTTGTTAATATTTTCTCCCAGGCTGTGGCTTGTCTTTTCCTTCTCTAATAGATAACTTGATATTGCTTGATCTTAGGAAATATAGTTTTCATGACCCTTCTTGAAGAAATTACTAGAAAATAACTTGAGTCAACTAAGGGAAAATTGAGCACATTTTAGCAAAAAAAGGCACTGGATGTTTAATGTATTTAACATAGAACTAAGACTAAAACAAAAGTTTGGTGGTAGACTTGAGAGAGGGAAGGAGGAAGAAGAGGTTATAAGCGAATTTATTCATTGTTTATAAAAAATGTAAAAAACTAGATAATTTTCTAGGAAAATCTTATTTATCAAAAAGACTCCAGAAGAGAGAAAATATAAAGAGACATTTTCATAAAGGAAATACAAAAAGTTTTCAAAGAGCTGCTAGTTTCCCTGAAAGTACCAGACTCAGATGGTTTCACAGGAGAATTATAACAAACCTGTAGAGGAGATTATGCAAATAATCTAGGGGACAGAAAAAGAGAAAACAAGTCTCTAAATTATTATTGTTATTATTTTAAGATTTATTTATTTATTTAAATTGTAAACTGACCATTTATAATTGTACAAATTTATGGGGCACAAAAGTGATGTTATGATCTATAAATACAACATGCAATGATTAAATCAAACTAGTTAACATATCCATTACCTCAAATTCTTAGCATTTTTTGTGGTGAGAATATCAGAAATTTGTTCTCTTAGCTCCAAATTATTTAATGAAGCCAGAACATCATTAATTCCACAACTTAATAAAAATTACACAAATATTGCTTACCTATTTTAGATATAAATATGAATGCAAAATCTTAAATAATATGGATGCAAATAGAATCCAACAACACAATAAAAAATTGGGACCATTATGACCAAATGGAATTTATTTAGGAAATTCAAGGATGGTTCAATATGATTATCACACTTCTACCCATGTTTAACTCCCATACAATAATAACAATAATATCATACTACCACCTAACATGGCACAACTATTTTCCATTGTAATGAAAATGCCTCAAAAGGGGAGATAGAAAATCCCATCATTTACTGTATCCAACTCTGAGCAATGTTAATTTCTCCTCTAATTCAATCACAATCATACTTAGATATTCTGTGACCTGAAAACTAAAATTTAAAGTTAATCACTGGCAACACTCTTTATATGAAATAGAAGGGGAAAGGGGAAAAAAGAAATAATTGGTTAATATGTACAGATCTGTGGCTGGGCGTAGTGGCTCATGCCTGTAATCCTAATACTCTGGGAGGCCGAGGGGGGCGGATTGCTCAAGATCAGGAGTTCAAATATGTGCAGATCTGTAACAAGCAAGAGAGATATGCACGTCTGCTATAGTCCTTATTTTTGGCATGGTTGCAAAGGTGTAGTTGATATAATTTCCTTCTTTCACTATGCATTGAATGTTCCCTTTGCTTTCAACCAGCACCTTAGCAAACAGGGGGTCTTTTTCTGGTGGGGAAACACAAACCTTCATCCATGAAGGGTCTGAATCCTTGGCTTTTCTGCCTTTATTGGGTTGGTATAGTTTTCCATGAATTGTACTATAAGGCACAGAAGCACCAGGGGGTGCCCCACGAATCTCCTGGGTTCTAGATATACTCATTCCTGCTCCCATTGTGTAGCAGCAACCCCTTTTCACTTTGATAACCAGGATCAGTCATCCCAGACAGGATGATAACCTCTCTTTGACTGTTGTTCGGACTTCTCCACATGGTCACGGGGAAGTCTCAACTTCCAGTTTGGTGGAACTGGTGGAAGCATTTCACCCTTGGGAATTATGACCTTTAAATTTGGTAGAACAGAAGCCAAACACGGGTGAGTTAGTAAATGTAATAGGGAGAGGAACCCTTTGATTTCTGGACCGGTGAATTCTAGCTATAGGAAGAACTCTTCAAGGTCTGTGGGGCATCCTGTAGGCTAGCATCCCCATCTTGCAGGGGACTGTCTCCCAGCTGGCACAGTTAGGGGGTATTGACTAGGTCATTCCAACATTGTAACAGGCAAGCTGCTTCTGGGTTATGGGGTACATGGTTAGACCAGTGAATCCCATGGGCTTGAGCACATATGCTGCACTTCTTTTTGCTGTAAAATGAGTTGCTTGCTCTGGGCTGAGTTGTGTATACCACGATAGCGAATATGGCTTTCTGGAAGGCAGTGGGATGGTGCCAGCGGAAGTACTGCAGACAGGGAAGGCAAATCTACATGCTGAATAATGAATAAGTCTATATGTTGCGTGCTCCACGATACCCATGCCATTAACCTGTAATCTGCCACCAGGGTGGCTGGCTGCTTTTCTTTCATATCTGCCCCCATGAGGTCTAGCCTTTGGATTCTTTCTTCTACATCATACCAGGGAAGTTTGGTATCATCTCTGTCTTAATCAGCAGAGACCACTATTGAGGCCACCAGGTTCAGTCAACTGACCAAGAAAACCACTGGAGCTACTCTCAGCTACTTTGACTAACCAGTGAATCTAGCCTCTCTAAGTGGACCATTAATAATAAAGTAACTAGGTGGCATGTAGGCCTATCTCTCTAATCTGATGGCTCAAAACAGGCAATAGTTAAAGTCTCAAATGCATTATTAAATGCAGTCTGGCCAGATCATGAATGTAGAATCTTGACCTTGATCAGACCTTGATCAACTTCACAGTCAGAGCTGCTTTGGCTGTGATTACACCGGAGTTCCTCAAAGTGGCCTGGGGAGGGATGCTCTAGGCAGACCTCCACGGTGGGAGGGACATTCCATGATGCCAAGAGAGGCCTGGGCAGGTGGGGCATAGACTGAGGAAGGGTGGGGAGGACATAGTGGATCGCAGAGTTCTCCTATCCCACTCCGAACATTTATTACAAGAGACATTAGGACTGGCCTCCCTGGGCTGTAAGGTGCTACGTCATGTCAGTATTATAACAATCAGTGACAGTGCAATCACTTTTTTTCGGGGGGCGGTTCTTGGGGGTGAAAGTCACATAAAGAACACTGTATTCACAGAGGGCAGCCCATACCTGCGTACAGATACAGCAGCAGTCTCCCAATGGCGGGCTTTGCTTGTCCAGGAAGCAGATCTTTCTGTTGGTCATCAGAATCTGCCCTCATAAACTTTGCAGCCCTTCCTGTATGGGTGCACATAAAGCACATGGTCATCTTTAAAACTTTGTACTGACACAAAATAACCAAATCAATCTACCCATAAACATTTCTCTCCCTACAAGTTAGGATTATTATGTAATAAAATTCCATAGGTGAGGAATGCATCGAATTCCTATTTTGGAATCCATATTTGGCTGATTAAATTCCTCATTTGCAGGATTTTATCATTGGCAAGAAAGGCTAGTATAAGATGGCATTGCTGCTTTCTACAGCTACACTCGTTTGGAGAATCAGCCATGAAGTTTGTCCAATTTCTCCTTTTAGGACTGCTCCCTCTCCTCACTTTTGGCTACTTTGAACTAACTTCACCCTGCCCCCCTTAATTTTTTCTTTGCAGTTTCCAGGCCACACAGTGAAGGAAATTCCCTTTTTCCTCTGGATAAATCCCTCCAATTTAAGCTCCCATCGTCATAGCGATCTGCATTCCATCATTCAGAAGGCAAAGGAGCTTTGCTGTCAAACCCGCTTTCGTTGTATTTTCTGTGGTTAGTTTTCCTGTGGGCAGCGCTGAGCGCGGTGTGGGTGTCTTGGTGACTGAGAGTTTTATTGCCCTCTATTGCCAGGTGTGACCAAGCTGGTCTCTCTGCACTCCTGCCCCAGGCCGGGGTTGCATTTCTGCTTTTGGGGGAAAAAAAGTGAACAATTTGCACCCCCAAGATCCAAAAATGGTTCTTTAAAACTCAGCTCAATTGACAATAACACTTTCTGATCTGACAACTGGAGTTCTGTTTCTTGGATACTGTTTAGAAACAAAATAAAAATATTCCAATATCCCTGAACAAGAGGACATTCCTCAGTTGAGCAATATAGTTTGTTGTTCAAGGGTGGTGTTAAATCCTTCAACAAACACATCATTTAGGTACACTGAATGATTAATTGTGTTTTTATTGCAAACATTTAATGACCTTGAAACACAGAGGGTCATACTCTCACTGGTGAAATAAAAACTTAGATTTGTTTTAGGAAGAAATTAATTCTTATCAGCACTTTCTGGGCTTGGGGAGTGCAGGGAGCATGTTTAAAAACAAACGAGCCTGTTACAAACAATTAAAACATAAACCGCATATCAGAGGTACAGCCTACACAGACATTAAAAACAAATCTCCTGGGGGAGGCTGTGCACGAGTGGGGACGGGGGTATAGAGGAAATCTCTGCACCTTCTGCTCAAGTTTGCTGTGGATCTAAAACTGCTCTAAAAAATAAAGTCCATTGAAAACAAACAAAAAAATACCAACACCCCAAATCTATTATTGTTTCCAAGGTGGAAATTTGTATTTCTAATTAAGTAATTTAGTTGTCTGTTTAAGGAGAAAGTCATTGCCTCAAATAAACCCAAGACTTCTAAGAGTCTGGACACTTTGATGGTGGTGAGGAGGATGGGGCAAGGACAGCAGACCGGGGATTCCCAGGGAGGACCCGGGGCTGGAGTGGGACACCCTGGGGGTGAGTGTAGGGCTCCGGGCAGAGGAGGCACAGCCCCCTACCTGTCACAGGTGTTATGAGAAGCAGTGAAGATGGAGCAAGAAGCAACAGAGCATCCTGGTGACTGCCAGAGGCCGCCACATAGTGAAGCCTGGGCAGGAGAAGCGGCAGGACATGTTGTCCAGGACGGGAGGTACGAGGGTGTGTGGGGTCTAGGCCAAGAAAAGGGCACTGTCCAGAGGAAACATCTGCCCTGCAAATGCTGAGCAACCTCTAGGCCTATTGGGAGACGTGGCTCCACTCTGAGAGTGGGCCAATGGGGGGAGTTCAGGTATCAAATCAATCAGCCTTTGCTAAGGACTTACTCCACGCTGAATTCTACCCTGGGTACTGTTGAGGGTCTAAAACAACATGGTGGTGCCTGTCTTGGGGGAAGGAGGAAGCTCACTCCCTGAGGGTCTGTTAGGTGCCCAGTATTTTATGTACACTCTGTCTCCATCCTTGCAGTGACCTCACTGGGCAGGTGAGATGATTATGACTTTATAGATGAAGGAACTGAGTCTGAAAGGTTAAGTGACTTGACCAAGGTCGTCCATCGGCAGCACAGGGGAGGCCCCGCCGGAAGCCTGTTCTTTCCCGCTGCAGCGCGTAAGGTGAGACGTCTCATCACCGCTCGGGGAAGGGAAACAAGACCTGTTTGTTGTTCCCCACATGGCTGGCTTCACCAACTTGGGGTACAACCGAGGTTACCTCGCTTTCTGTTATAATATTCAAAGTTATTGTTCAAGTCCTCACAAGACCAGATGAATGGCAAGTCCCCTGCCGGAATACCTGTGGAACCCGTGGAGACTTGTGCGGTTTGAACGAACGAGGCTGCCTCCAGTGACTTGCAGGGAAGGGGAACCCCAGGAGCCCACTAGCCGGCTCTGTTCCCTATCGCTTTGTTGTTTCTGCCATTGCCACCAGACACTGCTGCTGAAAACGTGGCCTGAGGCCACCCTTGCCACTGCTGTGGTGCGGTCACTGTGGGTCTGGCTGTAGCTTCTCCAAGCTTAATGGGAAGAGAAACAGGCCATCAATCCCCTCATGACCTGCTCAACTCTAGCCCCTTTAAGCCACCTGCTCTCTGGGCTGTGAGGGTTTCAGCTCTCTAACCTTCGGTGACGGCTGGCTCACGGTGCACCGCGCTCCCCCGTGGGTACTGTTGACGGACCGTGCCGTGTGCTCGGGCTCCGGAGGGCATAGCGCTTCAGCCGCAGCCCTGCTCAGCTACAGTCCACAAAGCATGTCTTCTAAGCATCTATCTGGTCAGGGGGCACTTTCAACTTGTGTCAGACCTGGCTTCCCCCAAGAATGAGTCCAGGCCCTAGCATCGATACAGGGTCCTGCGGACTGAATGTTTGTGCTCCCCTCAAATTCCTACGCAGCAGCCCTACTCCCCAAGTGGTGGCATTGGGAGGTGGGGCCTTTGGGCAATAATTGGGTTTAGATGAAGTCATGAAGGTGGAGCCCCCACCACGGGATTAGTGCCCTTGTAAGAGGAGAAAGAGACCAGAGCGCACTCTCTCTTTCCACCAAGTGAGGACACAGCATGAAGGTGGCCTTCTGCAAACCAGGGAGTGGGCCCTCACCAGACACTGGATCTGCCAGCACCTTGATCGTGGACCTCCCAGCCTCCAGAACTGTGAGAAACAAATGTTTGTTGCTTAACCACTTCGGGACCAGCGTCGACTATAGTCGACAGCCACAGATGAACACGCACAGCGACTTTAGCCGACAGCCGTGATATGACTTTTCTAATTTTTCATTTGTCAAAATAAAACTGTGAACATTTAAAAATAACGTAAGGAAAACATATATGTATATGTTACCTATTCTGATTTACATTACAAGTAAAGCTGCCTGTAAAGTAAACAAGCTTTCAGTGCTTTAAAGCTTTCCTCATCACACAAGAGCAAAACGGATCCGTCGTCAATGCACAGCACACACCACCGTGCGGACTGCGAGTGCCGGCTGTGGGCAAGGTTTTGCAGCCGGTGAGCGAGGTCCCGAAGTGGTTAAGCCACCCAGTACACGGTATTTTGTTACGGCAGCCTGAGCTAAATGCAAGGTCGCTAGTTCCATTTTCTCCCTCAGTTACAATGGGGTCCCCTAGGGCCATATGATGCCCTTTGCTGTCAGCAGACCTTGGCTAGAGCTGTCTCTGTCCATCAGGGAGGTTCTAATGATATGAAACTTCCAAAGGAAAGGGACTGGGGTCCCAAATTTTTTTGTTCCAAATAAGTTCTTTGGCCTGGTGAAAAGTGCCTGCCTCCTCTTTCGTGGCCGTCTGCACACCAAAACCATGGAGAAGGGCAATCTTGCCCAAGCCACCAGACAGGTCCTGGCTCCCCTCCCTCGGAGCAGCTGCTGGCTTCCCCCTTAAACAGCTACGGGAGTGCTAGGGCTTCTAGCAGAACACGGACTTCTTATGAGGTCACTTGCTGACTTCTCTAGACAAAGAAGTTCTTAGCAACTTTTGAATGTCAGCTTGGGTAAACAAAATAGGTTTAAGTTCCTGTAATTAAGTATCATATTTTATCATTCCAAGTTAATGGGAAGAAAAGCTATTGCCAGCAAGGGTCACAGGAAGGCCAGGTGGCTATGAGGGAGGCTGTGTTGTGGGTGGCTCACACTGGGGCTGACTCATGCTTCCCTGAGGCCAGGGAATGGGATCCCAGCAGATCCCAGTCTAGAGAGGACTCTGCTTCCACGAGGCAGGGCCGGGGCCCCCCTTGCAGGCCCTTGGAGGCCGTGGCCGATGTAGCCCTGGCCTCCTCACACTTTCTGGGCTGCCAGGGCCAGTGCAGAGCGGGCAAGGACGCCGCTCCTCCCCCAGCAGCAGACTCTGAGAAAGACAGAGGCCGCCTCTCTTTCCCCCCAGCTCTCAACCGTCCTCAGCAAAACCAGTTTGAGCCTCTGTCTCAAAAACTGGCAAAGTGAGGCTGTAAAATCCCAATGCGTGAAGAGTTTGCACGTGACCTTTAAGGATACAGGGAAGCGGTTCATCAGGCACGCAGGCACCAAGACACCTGTGGGGTGCTGCTGGGGGAGGCACCCTTGCTGGTGACCTTGACCCAGCGGTGGCAGTGCCTGATGGGAGGGGCTGTCTTCCCTGAGTGGGAGCCAAGTGAGACGCTCTGTCCTTCTGAGTGGGAGGGCCCAGTTGCTCTGTCTGTGTAGACACCGTTACTTGCGAGTCTTCCTTCCTCTGTTCCTAATTTTACTACGAGACAGAAGGGATGCAAAGTCTGTTGGAGCAGAGACGATGTGGATTGCATTAGGTAGGTTCATGGAGAGGAAAACTGAAGATGCCCTTTTCCGCTGAGCTGTTATAAACCTGGGGCTTATAAACACAGTCATCCTGGTTTCTGAACTGCAGTTCAGTAGACCTGGGGACGAAACAGAGAAACAGCCACTTTCTGATGCCAGGCTGCCTTGACACCTTTAGGGGCTTTGCAAGCCTTTTTTGACTCTAAGGTATGAGTTAGAGTAATCAGGAAGTATATATGATTCGTGCTAGAATGAGTTAATAAAAAATAAAAGAAAAATGATCAGAGGAAAAAGTTGCCAAATTGTTCTCAAGAATGCAATTATTGAACACTTTTATCTACACGAAGGATCTCTTTACTGTTTGATGTTTCACTTTAGCTATTTGGACAGAGGCACAGTGCAGGTTGACTGTCCTTTATCTGAAATGCTTGGGACCAGGAGTGTTTTGGATTTGGGATTTTTTTGGATTTTGGAATATTTGCATACGTATAATGAAATATCTTGGGGATGAGGCCCAAGTTTAAACATGAAATCTATATGTTTCATGTACAGCTTATTCTATTTTATTTATTTATTTATTTATTTATTTATTTATTTATTTATTTATTTTTGAGACAGAGTCTCACTCTGTTGCCCTGGCTAGAGTGCCGTGGCGTCAGCCTCACTCACAGCAACCTCAAACTCCTGGGCTCAGGAGATCCTTCTGCCTCAGCCTCCCGAGTAGCTGGGACTACAGGCATGCGCCACCATGTCCGGCTAATTTTTTCTATATATTTTTAGCTGTCCAATTAACTACAGGCATGTGCCACCATTCCTGGCTAATTTTTTCTATATTTTAGTTGGCCAATTAATTTCTTTCTATTTTTTTTTTAGTAGAGATGGGGTCTCGCTCTTGCTCAGGCTGGTTTCGAACTCCTGAGCTCAAACGATCCGCCCATCCGCCCACCTCGGCCTCCCAGAGTGCTAGGATTACAGGCGTGAGCCACTGCGTCTGGCCTTCTATTCATTCTTTAAGACCCAGTTCAGATGTTACCTCCTTGTAAAGTCTTTGGTAACTCTTCCTAGCCTTATCCACACCGCAGCGAGGTTCTCAGCCCAACTTTAATTATTTGGTTACACATCTCTCTCTCCCACCAGACTGTAATCCTTGAGGACAAGGATCATGTTTTATTTATCTTTATGTCCTCAGCACCTAGTACAGTAACCAGCACATGGTAGGGGCTCAGTAAATATTTGCTGCATATATAGGAAATCCCTCACTAGATTATAAATAATTTGAAGGATAATCTTCTGACTCATCAATTTTACCTAAAAGAGTATATTACTGCTTTAAATCCTTCTCTAAGTTAGGGTATAAAGAAAATGTTATGCAGTCCATGGCAGACAGCTGTTTTTAATGAACAGGGGTCAACCCCTGCAAATGAAATCAGGCACCCCAACTATGTGTTACTTTGTATAAAACCCTCGCACCAACCCTCCTTGCTTCCTTCCCCTGCACGTGGCAACATCCAAATCCATCTTAAGACAGTAAAGACAACTGCTCTATCTCAAAGCCAACTCAGAGTCCTCTTTACTTCCATACACCCTCCACCAAACTTCCAGAAAACATTCTAGCCTCAATACCACCTGTTTCACAACAAGAGGGCCCCTACTTCCCCACCCTCCTACCGAAAGTCAAACCATCTGTTAAACCAGCAAAATACATAAGCACTATATACACTGCAAGCCATGCACAGCACTATCACAGTACCCCAGGGCTCCTCAAACTATGGCCCGAGGGCCATACGGCTCGCCCAGGACATTTATCCGGCCCCTCGGGTGTTTTTGCCCATTTTGTTTTTTTACTTCAAAATAAGATATATGTAGTGTGCATAGGAATTTGTTCATAGTTTTTTTGTTTTAAACTATAGTCTGGCCCTCCAACGGTCTAAGAGACAGTGAACTGGCTCCCTGTTTAAAAAGTTTGAGGACCCCTGCAGTACCCTATAATCCTACACCCCAGAGATAACCTCTGTAATGTTTTATCAACAGTGTTCCATACTTTTTAAAAATGCAAATATGGGCTGGGTGCGGTGGCTCACGCCTGTAATCCTAGCACTCTGGGAGGCCGAGGCAGGTGGATCGCTCAAGGTCAGGAGTTCCAAACCAGCCTGAGCAAGAGGGAGACCCCATCTCTACTAAAAATAGAAAGAAATTAACTGGCCAACTAACATATATATAAAAAATTAGCTGGGCATGGTGGCGCATGCCTGTAGTCCCAGCTACTCGGGAGGCTGAGGCAGGAGGATCGCTTGAGCCCAGGAGTTTGAGGTTGCTGTGAGCTAGGCTGACGCCACAGCACTCACTCTAGCCTGGGCAACAAAGTGAGATTCTGTCTCAAAAAAAAAAAAAATGCAAATATATTCCCATTTTAACATAAATAAGGCCTCATTCTGCAAACTGTTCAGTAACTTTTTCATTTATCCAGAGATTCTGTAACATTATCAGTTTACAGTGCCCTTACTATCTCAGTAACTTTCA
>CAUYPO010149345.1:0-14170 GCA_963574435.1 Cheirogaleus major
TCAATTCATGAGTGGATAACTAAAATGTGGTATATGCTCACAATGGAATATTACTCAATTGTAAGAAATGACAGTGAGCTAACACCGTTTATGCTATCCTGGATTAAGCTTAAGCCCGTTATCCAAAACGAGGCGACACAAGATATGGAAAGTGGGCTCGACATCTACTCGCCATCAAATTGGTACTGAGTGATTCAAACTATGGTGCTCAAATGGTGGTAGTGTTCACCAGGGTTTGGGGAGGGGGCAAGACCCACATCATAGGGATGTGGCGAGCATTGTCAGGGGGAAGGACAAACCTCTAACCCTTCTTAGGGAGAGGCAAAGATATACAATGTATCCAAAATGTAAAAAAAAAAAATCTTTTGTCGGATGGAGGGCAGGCAGGAAGGGGGAGGAAGTGTAGAGTTACATAATGTGTGCAGTGCGCGCCACCTGGGGATTGGACTCGGTTGAAGCTCTGGCATGTGGGGGGGGAGGGGTGGTAGGAGCAATGTATGTATCCCTAACAATATTTGTATCCCCATTATATGATGAAATAAAAGGGAAAAAAAAAGACTCCTTTATGTTTAGGCTGACAGGTATTAATTTCCTGAAGGTATCACTCAACATCTTTGGGGAGGTGCTTTGTTTGTCTATTTAGCTGTTTCTTTAGTGATGGTGATGGTAGTTGCTTTTTCTATTATAAAAAATATACATATATGCATATATATGTACGTATATGATTTTCTCTAGGGAGAACAGTTTGGTGTTTATCTTTCCAGCCTTTTCCCACCATGTACAAACACATTAGATTTATTTTACAAAAATGGAATCATACTGTGTGTGTGTGTGTGTGTATGTGTGTGTGTATGTATGTATACGTATACACACAATCCTAGAATTTACAATTTACTCTTTCCTCTTAAGTATACATCTTTGGGCATCTGTCCATGTCAGGAAATACAGATTACTTTATTAGAAAATCATCCTTCGGTGAAGATATTTTCCTTATAGGAAGGACTGGTTTTTTTTGTTAAAATTTCTTTCTGTCTTGAATGCAGTAGTTACTCAGTAATTGAGGGAATTAATCAATAAAGGGAATCTATTGGTTACATCATTCATTTTCAGCATTTCCTGGGAACGATTTCCTTTCAGATAAGATTTTTATTTTCAGATGAAGAAAATGGTGACTTATGACTGTAAAGAATGCCACACAGGATCCAATCTGTAGTCTAGCCAGTGTTATGATAATGACTCCAGGGCTTCTTTGTGATTGGGCATGGTCTTCCTCTGTTGTGCTCATTTCACCCTCACAAGGGCTAACACAAAGAATAGGGAATTATCATAAAGATCCTGTGTCCAAAATGGAAATGGAATTTTATGACAGTCTAATACAGTCATTGCCATGGCACTGTTATCTTAAGGAAATTAGAACTTAAGAATTATTCTTAAGCCAGCTTTGGGGACCTCCTAAACATAATTGTTATTCTCCTTTTGTCTACTTTTTTCTTTTCTAAAACTTCCCATTGGTTTCCTTACCTCTTTTTCTGCCTTCCTGTTTTACCTTATTCTTAATTTTGACTTGCTTATGGCTCCTTATTTCTATTTCATGTCTTTCCTCTGTCATTCCTTTCAACTCCCTCTACCTACAGACTGATTCTTTTAGAAATATTTCCCAGTATCTGCCAAGAGTCTGATTCTTTGCATATTTCTACCTTGAGTCAGATTCTTTCCATATTGCTAAATTTTTGGAAATGAGATTCTGACCAATCTTATTCCTGTTTGGCACACACATACTCTGTGTGTGTGTGTGTGTGTATGTATACGTATACACACAATCCTAGAATTTACAATTTACTCTTTCCTCTTAAGTATACATCTTTGGACATCTGTCCATGTCAGGAAATACAGATTACTTTATTAGAAAATCATCCTTCGGTGAAGATATTTTCCTTATAGGAAGGACTCTTTAGGAAGAGCTTTTTGTGCCAGATCCTTGCATAGGCTGCTAGTAGCATATGGGATGGCTTCCCATACATCAGATGCACAGCCCTGGCCCAATCAACTCTCAACCAGTAGCAAAGGACAGAGTTACCTAGAATAAATAATGAATGTCTGAGCCTGTTCTCTCAACAGGAATAGGATAGAACAGGCCAGTATCCCTTAGAATAGTCAGTGCATGTGACAGGCAACATGATTACGTATTTATCTAGTTTGACCATTAACCTGAAAATATTGCTAATTGGGAAAGCAAGGCTAACTAACATAAGACAAACAAACAATTGTGTACATGTTATATTTTTAAACAAATTTCTTGTTACAGGAGCAGCATTTATTAATTGTAAGAACATTTGAAAATACAGAGAACAGGCCGAGTGCGGTGACTCATGCCTGTAATCCTAACACTCTGGGAGGCCGAGGCGGATGGATCCTTTGAGCTCAGGAGTTCGAGACCAGCCTGAGCAAGACACCCCATCTCTACTAAAATATAGAAAGGAATTAGCCAGACAACTAAAAATATATAGAAAAAATTACCCTGGCATGGTGACGCATGCCTGTAGTCCCAGCTACTCAGGAGGTTTAAGCAGTAGGATTGCTTGAGCCCAGGAGTTTGAGGTTGCTGTGAGCTAGGCTGATGCCATGGCACTCTAGCCCAGGCAACAGAGTGAGACTCTGTCTCAAGGAAAAAAAAGAAAGAAAGAAAGAAAGAAAATACAGAGAACAAAAAAGAAGAAGATAAAATCTTCCCGGTCCCCACCAGCCACAATTTTTTGTACATTGTTCATTAAATTGCTCAGTGTATAGTAAGAACCAAAAGTGCTATAGAAGTTCAGAAAACCAACAGGAAACTATAAGTAGGAGAAAAGTGAGTTATAAACATGGGGAACAAAGAATTTGAGCTAGACTATGAAGTATACTTAGGATTTTTATCTGAAGACAGCAAGGCATTTTAGTAGGGGTGCAACAGAAAAAGACATGTTGGACAGCAGTCTAGCCTGCAGATAAAACTTTGAGAGGCATTTGCCTATTAAATTCACAAAAATATATGCCTAGTATTGGCTATGATATAGCGAAACAGGCACTCTCCCCTTTTGATAGGGATGTAAATTGGCAAAATCATTTTGGTAGGGCAATTTGGCAAGATAGGCTAAAATTTAGAGCACGTTGACACTTTGATCTAGCAATTTCATTTCTGGTAATTAATTACACAGATATAGTCATTTAAGTATGCAAAGATATGGATGTACCAAGATTTTGTGTAAATTGCAATTATTCTTTCCTTGAAAGTTTAGTTAAACTTACCAGTGATGGTTTCTGAGTCTGGAGTTTTCTTTATGGGAATAGTTTTGAGGATTGGTTTGATTTCTTTAATGGTTATAGGACTGGTTAGGTTATATGTTTTATTTTTCTGTGAGTTTATCTAAGATTTTTAATTTTAGGCAGGAGGGTTAGTCCAGATTACCTGGCCTGCCATATATCATTTCATATTACAACAGTGGTGAGTTCAAATCTATAACTTTGAGTTCAAATTCACATTTTAAAAAATACTTCTATAATTTTTAACTTGAATGATCAAGGCTAACCAAGTTTCTAATTTCTTGCTAACATTATACATTTTATTTTCCAGCTACAACTTCAACGACTACCACCACCACTGTGACCACCACCACTACTACCACAGTCACCAGTGGCTTTATCCTGAACCTAAACCCATTGACATCAACTGGGATTACTAACACTGAACTTCTTACTTCAACTGTTAAGTAAGCCTATTTATTTGAAAATTAGTGTGAGTTTCATTTTATTTATCATGTACAAGGCATGATTTGCTTATATAGTTTTAGAATAATATTTGAAAGTTAGATAAATGACTGAGTTGAAGGAACAGAGAAAGATTTCTGTAGCTTAGGAAGTTAAACAACCAATAGCACACCTTCGCCTTCTGAATACCATCATAATACAATCATTACTATAACTAAGAATAGCTACCATTTGTTGTGCAATTGCTATACGTTTAGCAAGATGACAATGCTTTGCAAACATCATATCATTTAATCCTCACAATAACCCTATGAGGTAGGCACTATTTTCGTTACCTTTATATAGATGAGAAAACTGGAGCACATAGAGATTTTATAATCTGCTCATGGTCACACTTGGTAATGGTTGAGCCAGGATTAAAATTCAGGCAGCCGAGCTCTGGAGCTTACATTCTTACATACTGCTCTCTAATATTTGTTTATTTTTTTAATTAAACTTTTTATTTTGAGACAATTGTAGATTCACATGCATTTGTAAGAAATAATGCAAAACATCCTCTGTGTTTTTTATATCATTTCCCCCAATGATAACATCTCATTATAGTACAATATCTCAACATTGATACAGTCAAAATACAGAATAATTTCATCACCACAAGGATTCCTCCTGTTATCCTTTTATAGCCACACCCACTATCCTCCCCTCCTTTCCCTAACCCTGGGCAACAATTTGTTCTTTATTTCTATGATCTTGACATTTCAAGAATGTTATTCAGATGGAATCGTATGTATGTGACCTTTGGGGATTGGCTTTTTTCATTCACCATAATTCCTTGAGATCCACCCAAGTTGTGTGCATCAATAGTGTGTCCTATTTTATTTATGACTAGTATTCCATGGTATTGTGAGTGTATCATGGTTTGCTTAATCATTCACTTGTTGATGAACATCTAGGTCGTTTCCAGTTTTTTGGCTGTTATGAATAAAGCTGGTATGAACATTTGTATACAGGTTTTTTTGGTGAATATGTTTTATTTCTCTGGGATAAATGCCCAGGAGTGCAGTTGTTGAATGGTATGGTGGTTGCATGTTTATTTTTTTAAAGAAACTGCCAAACTCTTTTCCAGAATTGTTGTGCCATTTTACATGCCCATAAACAACATTTGAATGATCCAAAGTATCTGCATTCTCACCAGGATAGGATGTTGTCACTATATTTTATTTTAGCCCTTTTGATAAATATGAAGTGATACCTCATTATGGTTTTAATTTGCATTTCCCTGATAACTAATGATATTGAACATCTTTTCATGTGTTATTTGCCATCAGTATATCCTATTTGATAAAGTGTCTGTTCATAACTTTTGTCCATTGTCAACTTGGATTATTTGTTTTTTTACTATTCAGTTTTGAGAGTTTGTTGTATATTCTAGGTACTAGTCCTTTTTCAGATATGTGGTTTATAAATATATTCTCTAACTCTGTAACTTATATTTTTATCCTCTTTACAAGGTCTTTTTGCTGAACAAAAACTTTTAATTGGTGAAGTGTAATTTATCAATTCTTCTTTTAATGGATTGTGCTTTTGGTGTCAATTATAAGAACTCTTTGCCTAGCCCTAGATGCCAAAGATTTTCTCCTATTTTTTCTCTAAAAGCTTCATAGTTTTATATTTTACATTTATACTCATGATCCATTTTTGGATAAGGTGTGATTTTTAGGTTGAGATTAATTTTTTTGTCTATGGATGTCCAATTTTTCCAACATAATTTGTTGAAAGGCTATCTTCCTCCACTGAATTGCTTTTGCCCCTTTATCAAAAGGCAATTGGACATACTTGTGTCAAATGCTTCTTTGGCCATAATTCATAGGATCTTTTAAGATTTTTTTCTATATCTTGATGAAATGGTAGATTACGCTGATTGATTTTCAGATGTTCAAGCAGCCTTGCGTATGTGGAGTAAATTATACTTGGTTATGGTGTATACTTTTTATACATTTTTTGGTTTGCTAGTTTTTTGTTTGAGGACTTTTGTATCTAAGTTCATGAGAGATATTGGTCTGTAATTTTCCTAATTTTTTAATGTCTCTGGTTTTTATAGGGTAATACTGGCCTTATAAAATAATCTGGGAAGAATTCTCTTCTGTTTTCTAGAAGAAAGTGTGTAAAATTGGTGATAATTCATTAAATGTTGGCAGAATTCTCCAGTGAAACTATCTGGGCCTGGACCTTTCTTTTATAGGAGCTTTTAAATTACAAATCAATAATTCTTTAATGATTCTAGGACTATTCAGTTTATCTAGTTCATCTTTGATGAGTTTTAGTAGTATGTGGTTTTTAAGGAATTGGTCCATTTTTTCTAAGTTGTCAAATTTATGAGTATAAAATTGTACATAGTATTCCCTTACTGTCCTTTTAATAGCCATAGAGATATTCCTGTGTCATTTCTGATATTGGTGGTTTGTATCTTCATCAATTTCATTGATATTTTTCTAAAGAACCAGACTTTTGTTTCTTTGATTATTCTCTATTTTCCTATTTTCAGTTTCATTTATATCTATTATTTTTTTCCATCTGGTTGCATTGGGTTCATTTTACTCTTTTTCTAGTTTGTTGAGGTATAAACTTTGACTATTGATTTGTGACCTTTTCCCTCTAATGTATGTTTGTAGTGTTATAAATATCCCTCTCAGCTCTACTTTAGCTGTGTCCCACATATTTTGTTGTGTTGTGATTTCATTGGCTCTATATACTTTTAAAATTTCTTTTACAAATTCCTCTTTGACTCATGGATTATTTAGAAATGTGTTATTTAATATCCAAGTGTTTGGCGATTTTCTTGGGGTTTTTTCATATTGATTTCTGATTTGATTCTATTATGGTCAGAGAACATGGTCTATATGATTTCAGCTCTTCAGGTTTGTTTTGTGTGTGAGGATATGGTCGTCTTAATGAATGTTCCATGGACACTTGAAAATTGTGTTTTCTGCTATTAGGTGGAGAGTTCTATATATATCAATTAGATTCTGTTGCTTCATTGTAATTTCAGATTCTGTATCTTTGCTACTTTTCTGTGTAGTAGTTCTATCAGTTGTAGAGAGTGGCTTTTTGAAGTCTCCAGCTATAATTGTGGATTTGTCTATTTCTCCCTTTTGTTCTATCAGTTTTTGCTTCATGTATTTTGAGTCTCTGTTGTTTGGTTCCTTGCACATTTAGGATTGTTAGCTTTCTTGGTGCCTTGCTTCCTTTATCATTGTGTACTGTCCATCATTGATTCTGATCATTTTATTTGCTCTGTAATCTACTTTATCTGATATTAATATAGCCATTTCTTTTTTAAAAAATTAATCTTGCATGGTACATCTTTTTCAAATCTTTTATTTTCAACCTGTGTCCTTGTATTTGAAATGAGTTTCTTATAGACAGCATATTTTTATTGTTTTTTTCACTGTGCCAATCTCTGTGTTTTAATTGGTATATTTAGCACATTTACATTTAAGGTAATTATTGATATGTTAGGTCTTAAGTCTGTCATTTTATTATTTGTTTGATATCTCTGACTTTTGTCTTTCTGTTTCTTTTTTTTAAACTTCCTGTGGGTTGTTTGAATTTTTTTGAGGGTTTCATCAAGTTCTGTTCATAGTATTTTTTTAAAAATATATTGCTTTGTATAGTTTTATTACTGGTTGCTCTATTTATTACAGTACACATGCATAATTTACAACAATGTGGTCATATTTCACATTTTACCACTTTGAGTGAAGTGTAGAAAACTTACTTTCTTTTATTTTCTTTACCCTCCTTATCTTTTAAGTATTAATATAATTATCTCAACTATTTCCTCTGTATACATTGAACATCACATCACATAGGGTTATAATTTTTGCTTCAACCAACAAATGTGATTTAAGAAACTCAGGAGATGTAGACTCAGCAGAGAAATCAGAGCATTGCTTGTCTCTGCTGATCAGGGGATCAAAGATCAGCTTGCTGCTCAGCTTTATTAATACAACCTGGCAGAGGAATTGGAGTTCCTCATGGTTCTGCCCAGTGAGGGATGCTTACTCTCTTGTGGATACAGACAGGGGAATGGATCACTGACCAAGAGCTGGTGGGAGAAAGAGTCCTTTCTCTTTGGCCATACCACCCAGAAAGGAGCTTCCTTCATGCTGAGCTGGGATGGGGGAAAGAAAGTTCAGATTGTGACACAGACTTTATCTATTCTTGTTGTAATTTAGTGTATTTCTTAATAAATCTTTACTTGCTATATTCCTTTAGCATAATGTCAAGAAACTTTGAATGGCTGTTTTTAATCATCTTTACCAGTTATGGTTTTTTGGGGGGGAGCATGTATGAGAAACTCCTCACATACTATTTTCTTCTCTGAATCCTCCTGTGTTGTTCATTTTAAAAATCCTATCATACTTTTAAAAGTATGATTGTATCCTGTATCCTTTTGTTTTTTAGTGCAATAGTAACTCCCGTGATGACATATGGTCATCTGGAGGGTCTTACAAACAAGTGGAGCCTTGAGCTAGAGGAGCAAGAGAACTACTTTCTTCACCAGGTGACCAAGGTCAATGCTTGGGACCGTGCATTGATTGAGAATGGTGAGAAGGTAAGAAGATATTCTCATTAATCTACCTGCATTGTACAGGTATTTATAGATGAACACAAGAGAATAGACCTGTGTTTTGTGGTTCATTTTCTATTCCAATATTGGTGAGCAGCTTCCAAATATTTTCCTTAGGTAATAAGTATCCTGTATTAGGAAATCTTTCATATTTGAAACATTAATATTGCTCTAAAATTATTAAATAAATTCAAATATTTACATTATCATATTCTTATTTCTCTTTATAGATTACTGTTTTACATAGAGAAGTGGAAAAAGTAAAGCTGGATCAGAAAAGGTAGAACCGTAGATTTCCTGGGTTGGAAGATTAAAGGCATCTTTTTGTTCAATTTTTTCTCCTTGTACTTTATTAATTTTTTTTGTTGCTCCAAATTCCTTTCATTAACCCTTCTGTTGGCTTGTTTTATTCAGGTTGGAAAAAGAATTAGATTTTATCCTGTCACAGCAGAAGGAACTAGAAGATCTGTTGACTCCTTTAGAGGACTCTATGAAGGACCAGAGTGGGCTTGTTTATCTGCAGCATACAGATGTGGAGCGTGAGAAGACGTAAGTAACTGCATAAAGATCAAGGAATGGGGCAGGACTTACCTACTATGAGAACATTCCAAAAAAGAGAGAAAAAATAAAATTGGAAGGCAGGGAATAAAAATTGGTAGGTAAGGGCAAGTTTTTATACTTGACATTTATCAACTTGTTTATCTTTTCTAGCTGCTTGAAAATGAACAAATCATTCTGGCAATTTTGTTTTATAGCATTTTGCACACTATTATTAATCTCAAATTTATACATGTCTGCTCTAAAGTTTTTACATTTGTCAAGTTTGTTCTTAAATTAGAAATACAAATTTTATGTGTATAGTGTCATAGTATGGTGGGATATTTATGCCCTCCTATTTATATTGACCCTCCTAAACCTAATGTTCATTCAGTTGCTTTAGTGATAAGTAATTTGCTATTTTAAAGGCATTTTGTTCATCTGGGGGGCAAACTGTATACCTTTCAAAACTAGAATGATTTTGTCAATGTCTTAGGCTAGGTATATTTTATTTGTATACTATTCAGTCTTTACCTTCTGTCGATACATTGCTAAGTTTCCCACAGTAACTTTATCTCTCTGAAACTAAGATCTAGTAATCAGCCAATTTATAAAGTAATAGGAGAACTTGTATGAATGTGCTACATAATCTAGATTGAGACTAAATCGACTCATTTTCTCAATGGCTTTTTATGGGTTAAGATTGAGCTTATTTTTTAAAGGCTTGCAAGTTAACTTTTTTGTAGGGATACTAAATGTGGTAAGTATAGGTAATCTGTACTGACCCTAGTTCTGTTTCTGCTTTTGTATTCCAGCTTTTGTGAATTTTTCTTTGCATTACTTTCTATGCATTCTATCATTTTTTTGAAACATATAGTTACATTTTTGGCCATAAGATCCTTACTATAGTTTGAAGAAACCTTTGAAACATTAGTTCCTTTCCAGATGCTCTTTTATAGTCATATTTACATTATGATAAAATCTTCACCAGAATCTTTAACAATCTAGAAAATCAATTATCTATAATTACTTTGGCACAGAAAGGCAGTAGATCGTTACCAACAAATCTAATCGAATCATTTTTTATGCACATTAAGTTTGAAAAATCTTCTGGCCACTTTAATTCTCATAAACATATTCATTGACTAAGTTGGTGCGTGTGCGTGCGTGTGTGTGTGTGTGTGTGTGTGTGTGTGTGTGTATGAATAGTCTGGGTGGAAATCTTGAGAACATAGGCAACTAATCAATTTGTGAACTTAGTAAATTTATCTACCTTTCATTATTGTGAAGCTCATTTATCAAAACATCTTTTGTTCCCTGGTGGAGTATATTTATATAAGGTTTTCCTTTGAAAATTTGTGTATTCAAGATCATCGAAGACACCTCAGCATTTACTGAATATTGCTAAACACTGAATAACTTCTCTTATATATCTGAATGTCCTCTGGGTATATTTTGACACCTAAAAAGAGTTCCTTTGCTCCGGAAATGCTCAGAGCATTAGTCAGAGGGCAAATAGGTGACAGTAAAAATGGCACGGTGAATAAAAGTCTTCACCTTTGGATTCTTTTTAGAATGTGGTAATAATAAGGTCACAGATGCTGTGTCTATGAAAATGTACCATTGGTCATAACTGAGACCCACTGAGAAAGGTAGCGGAATTGGGGCAAATCCAGTTGGTGGAATCATCTTTGTATGTCAATAACAATAGATCGTTGTCATAGAGAAAACGTTTTTTATTAATCCCTTTATTTTACCTGCCTTTTCAGTTACAAATTAGCAGAAAATATTGATACTCAGCTGAAAGGAATGGCCCAAGACCTCAAGGACATTATTGATCACCTGAATTCATTTGAAAATCCTGCTGACACTACTGACCCGGTGTGTTTACTGCTTTACGTATTTAAACAACCAAGATTTAGTATGAAATTAGCATTCTCTGGTTCCTTTAGCTAGTCACCTTCTCCTGTCCTCTGTATGGCTGCTTACCTGCCTCTAGAGATATGAAGCCCTTGGATGTGGTTAGTGGAGCAGGAAACATTTAGAGGCAGAAAAGGTTGTGAGCTTTCTGTGGTTATTCCTAGGAGGGTGAAAAAATGACTCTTCCTGAAATTGTCAAGGTTTTCTTCCTTGTTCTTCACATAACTAAGTATGTCCCTGTACTTGTTTTTCTGTTCATTTATTCATTAGCTAGTTGATTCTTCTTTTGACATACTTATTTACATACTCATATAAATGTTAGTAGGTATGTTTGAGTCTGTTAGACATACTCAGGAAATCTTTAATTTATGGTTAGGTTATATTTTAAAAGTTTGGTAATTAACTATTTGAGATTTAACATATATTTTTCCATAGAAACTTTATTAAATATAGTTATTAGATTTCCACCTGCCCCATAGAATACTAGTTAGCTTATAGTGTAAATGCATTGTATCATTGGAAAATACAGCTGGAGCTCCAATTAGAGTTGAGACACCATGAATTAATTTGGTGGTGAGAAAGAATTGTTTTTTTTCTTTTCTCTATACTCTAATTGAAGAGCTTATTTCCTGTACTTTTCCCTATTGTCTTAGCAGCTAAATGGAGTCCTCCTTTTCCCATTCCTTGTCCATGACAGTAATGGTAAGAGGAATCTCCCATTGTGGGAGCTCCCACTGTGCTTTCTATAAAGATAATTATAATTACAAGGGGGCCAGGATCTGAGTAGATGAAGATGAATGACATATATAAGTGGTGATTATTCTTTGGTAAGCTCTTTGTCAAATTATATATAGACAGTTCTTTACATACATACTATCAGCTTTTTTAATTCTAAAGAGACAGTGTGTTATAGCAGAGGAAGCATTAGAATTTTGTTCAAGTACTTTAATCTCTCTGGGTCTTAGTTCCTTCTTTTGCAAAATGTCAAGGATGGACTGAATGATCTTTAAGTCCCTTCCAGCTATACAAATTATGCCATTCTCTACTTTGGGTGAATCTAAAATTGAGCAAAGGCAAATATAAATTAATCTTGGATTATCCCTACTATCTCCCTGTGTTCACACAGATGATCAAGAGTTTACAAAATACAGATTTTCTTTTAATCAAATATTAGATTACTATTGTAATTCAAAAATTCAAAATTGTTTGTTGTAATGGAATTTTGATGCATATATAAATCTATGAAGATTTAGACATGAAGCAGAGCTGATATCTAGTCCCTCTGTGTTGAATTAATATAATAGTATTCTCAACAGAGTGAGTAAAACGAGTCTGTAATTCTGTCTCTATCCTTTGTCTTTACTAAGACCTAGATTGTTTTATTTTATTTTAGTAGTGAGTAGTAAATGGTTTGAGTCTTTTTGTTTTTCCTGGCAGGGGTGATTGGGATGTTTAAGGTGAGTGAATTAAAGGGTAATTGCTGCCTTGATGGCAGAACAAAAGAAGCAAGAAATCAGCAATAACTCATCTCTTTTCACAGATAGCATAAATCCTTGGGCAGGAAGCTGGAAAAACATTTTCTGAACAACAAGATTCCTATTGTTACAATAAATAAGATAATTTATTGTAACCAGATTAACAAGGCATCATTACTATGGGCCTTATACTAGGGTAGAAAAATAGCAGCTATGTGTTCTAGTGTTCATGGTGATGGGATTTACCTGTTTTTATTCCCTCTTTTAGGGGTGGATGGGAGAGACCACCTGATATCCAAAATTTTTATTGAGCAAGTTCATATTATGCTCTGGGTTACTCAGTCACATTTTCTTACAAAATCCATAAAAACATTAAATCACCTATATTACCAGTACCCTTCTAATACATTGGTATATTTCTTTCTAGTTTTTTTGCTACGCTGGTAAAAATGCTTCTTTTGTTTTAAATAGTACTAGAAACATACCAATATAGATTTTTGTATTCTGTTTTCATTTAATATTCTTTCAGGGTCTTTTCCCAAAATTTTAACCATTCTTTGAAAACATGAGTTTTAATGGCACTCTAAGATTTTGTTAGAGGTGACTTTACCATAATAAATTTAATCATTGTTTAGTTGGTAGAGAGATTGTTTCCAATTTTGGGTTGATATAAAATAGCTCTGTTTTATTTAGATTTGATTATTTCCTGCGAATCCTGGAAGTTGAATATACCGAGTCAAAAGTTATGATATTTTAAAGCTTTTGATATATATTGTAAAAAATGTACATTTTGAAAATGTAAGTTGAGTCAATTTATATTACTATTGGCTGTATACGAGTGTACCTATTTTTCCCACATACTTGACAACTGAGTATTACCATTCTTAAAAAATTGTTGATTTGGTTGACAAATAGTGCTATTTTTAATTCTTTATATGAATTTTTTGTCTTGCGAAATGTTTCTTAATGTTCTTCATTTTTGTACTATGGTAGTCAGTTTCTTATTGAATCATAGGTAGCCAATTTCTGACAGTTACAAAATAATTAGATTGAACCTAATACATAAAGGTAATAAGCATTGCAAATATAAAATAGCAAAAAATGCCATTAATATTTAGTACATTCTCAGTTCATTTTTACCAGAAGAGATTGAAAGTCACTTCCTAATTTTAATTTCTTATGTTTATTTTGTGTTTACTACTTCAGAATATTCACAATCTAAAAAGTCTTGTATGTATTTTTAGCTTCGGCAGATCCGCAAAATTCTGAATGCTCATGTGAACTCTCTGCGGTGGATTGATCAGAATACAGGTGGGAGTTTATTTGTATGCCAAGCTCTATGTATTGCAAGTAGAAAATGTGATATAAGTTAGGTTGTGTGCTTCATGACCACACTCACATTAGAGTTCAGTTGCAGGAGTGTTGCTTAACTTATAGTATGCCTACGTTAGTTCTGAAAAAGTATAATTGCTTATTTTTGCAAAATGAAACATAGATAGGATAAAATAGAGATTAATGAAAATAGAAAGTGCATAGGAATGGGATATAGGGAATAGGGTAGAAGCAGGACTTCAGAATATATCTTTTTTATTTTTATTTATTTATTTATTTATTTTTGAGACAGAGTCTCTCACTTTGTTGCCCAGGCTAGAGTGAGTGCCGTAGCGTCAGCCTAGCTCACAGCAACCTCAATCTCCTGAGCTCAAGCGATCCTACTGCTTCAGCCTCCCGAGTAGCTGGGACTACAGGCATGCGCCACCATGCCCGGCTAATTTTTTCTGTATATATTTTTTTAGTTGGTCAATTAATTTCTTTCTATTTTTAGTAGAGACGGGGTCTCGCTCATGCTGGTTTCGAACTC